>JAQJVL010002021.1:0-128435 GCA_035578905.1 Stictocephala bisonia
TGAAAAATAACAATCACGACGTTTCGATTTGGTAAAACCCAAACCTTTTTCAAGTGCTGAAAACTAAATTACATCTACACAAACATGTTATAAAACTACGTTTTTAAACTAATAAACTTATCTACTTTAATAATTATCTACATTTTAACCTAGATCCTAGAATGGAGTACAACAAAATGAACTTCTACTAAATATAAAAATATATTAACAGGGTTAAAATAATATAGCCTATTAGGCGCTGTCAAGGTCACGATATCAACGAAAAATGTCAAAGCACAATAAAATTAATATTCAAATCAGAATGAAATAAGATTACATTAACTAATCATAAATATATGGTACCTGAAAAATACTATTAATTTAAAATAACATTCAACATGCACAAAAAATTATATATATATGACTCGGAAGGACTGAGACTACTATTAAAATTACATTTTAACCTGAAAGGCAACAATTATTAGGAATAAAAACAATACCCATAATCAAATATTACAAAAATGATGAAGTCTTACGACCCGCAGTGACGATGGCGTCTAGACGTCCCAGGTACGAAGTGAGGATGATACAATCCAAATGCAGTATCTACGAAGTTCCCTCCAAGGTGATAAAACAAGGGGGACAAGACAAACATACACACTACACTTCACAACAACCATACACAGACTGACGAGGTCAGGGACGTAAATATATTTTTATACCCTGTTAAAATATTTTTATATTTAGTAGAAGTTCATTTTGCTGTACTCCATTCTAGGATCTAGGTTAAAATGTAGATAATTATTAAAGTAGATAAGTTTATTAGTTTAAAAAACGTAGTTTTATAACATGTTTGTGTAGATGTAATTTAGTTTTTAGCACTTGAAAAAGGTTTGGGTTTTACCAAATCGAAATGTCGTGATTGTTATTTTTCACGTAATGATGGCAAATGTCCAACTACCTTTGTCTCCCTCATGCTTATGTTATTTACTATAATTTATTAGTCAAATAAATATTAGTTATCTTCTGGAACTCATATTTATATTTTTTAATATAAATTTATCTTTGGATTTCTGTACCATTATCTTGACTACCTTATAATTAATTAACATACATGAAAACTGTCTAGTTCTACTTGTAATAAACAAATGTAGCAAGAATAATGATAAAAGTATTGATAATGCTAAGAAGTATTTATTTTATTTATAAGACGCCGATCGTCAAGATATGGGCGAATATGGATTTTCAAATAAGTGTGATGAGTGTAGATGAGGGAATGTAGTCATTGTTACAAACTAAGGCCGACTATTCCTTAGAAAGTGTCATTAATTAATAGCCCAATGACAAATGAACAGCCGGTGATTATCAGCTGATCCCTCTCAAAATGTATTGACTCTGATTGGAATCGAACTGAGAATCTTTAGCACATGAAGCTGGGATTGAACCAACTACGCTACCGACCAATTACTTTACAGTATGCCTCTAACAAGGAAAATTGGACATTCTCCAATATGCTATTAAAAGCATGTATCAGCCTTTCCAATGTAAAAGTGATGATACATTGCTATTTACCCTTGATACACTTCCCAGTTTCATGTAACTACGGAACTTGAAAGTTACATTAAATTACCCATTAAACTTTGTATTTTAGTTTCCAAGAAGTATAAGTGAAGAGTATGGTTAAAAAACTGAAGTTCAGACGTGTGTAATACCCCAAAAGAACAATTCACCTCAATTGTATGTACACAGTATATCTCTAATCTATGAAGAAACAATGACATAATAGACGTTTTTCTTTTAACTTGCCACTTGAGGAGTGTGCGTATGATAGCGCATCATTAACTTACCAAGACAATAAACAGCACTCACCAAATTCAAGGCACTTGATGAGTCGTTGCTGTAGACTGGGCTCCAACTGAGAGTGGTACGAGGCTAGGGCTGCCAACACGGGAAACACGTAGCCGTGGAAATCTGAGCGAGTAAACTTTGGAGGTGCATTACGCAGCACTTCTGGTAGGCACAGGGTTTTATCACTGACCTATTATATATTTATAATCAATGTTAATAACTTAATTATACAATATAATAATGACATATGATATTTTCATTTGTTTAAGATATCCTGTCTGAACTTGTTATATTCAATTTAACTTTAAATATTTTTTTAATATAGATTTTCTATGTATTTGTTAAAACATACCCTTTTTAAAGATGTCAATAAAATTAAGTAGACAAAGATGGGTTTACAAAAATTAAATAATAATTAACAAATTATGCAAGTAGATAGAATTATTTCTATGCAACCAGACTAATATACAAGGAATAAAATACATGAATTCAAAGACAAGGGAAGAGATCAAGGAATGACTGAAGAGAACAAGGAAGTGGTTATGGGAAATGTAAAGAGAATTAATGAATAAATATCTTTATTTAAAGCTGGAGGTAGGACTATGAAGTTCTCTCTTCCACTGAACCTTGGATGAGGACGAGAGAATTAAGAATTAGATAAGAGATGATAATACAATAAAATTAAACAAAAATGTAAAAATGACCAAAATACAAAAATACGAGTATGACGGAGAAGGTCAAGGGACCAATGAAGAGGAAAAGGGAACATAAAAGGGATAAAAGTTAAAGAAAGAAGATTAGGAATTAGAGAAGAGATGACAAGACTATCAAAAAAGAGACAAAGGCACGATGAGGAAAGAGACGTTATGATAAAGGATGACACATTATGATAAAGTATGACAAATGAGAAGACAAAGGATAAGTGGAAATCACCCTCCCTCCTTATATTCGTATAGGGGGTGGGTGGGTCAACACCATGGTAATGAATAGTGGTAATGGAATTAATTAAATGTAGGTTGGTAATGAGATATTAAAACCAGGTGATTGGTATAAGATGACCTACATCAGAGCAAAGAATCAACAACGGTAAAGACTCAATCGCTCTTCCATCTTAACATTTTCTTCTTTTATCTCCATTCAACTCAGACCAATAATTAGGTCTGTGTTGAAAGGATTATATTTTTGATTTTTTTTGCAATTTTTGTTTTCTTTATTTCATTTTAAAACACGCATATATAGAAAGATATTTTGATATGGGCAGCAGTTAAAATCTTGAAGGTTTAAAAACAAACAAATTAAAATAAATGCGGGCTAATCCTTCAATAGAAAAGTGAAATTAATTATTTTACATACTTTATAATTGTATACGTTGCAAATAAAGAATTTTTTTTAATACTGTGTTCAAGTACTTCAATCTTAGTACTTGAATAGTGGGTGGATGGGTGGCTCGTCAATTCTAGTATTTGAATGGCGGTTGGTTGGCAAAAAATCAAATGTGTTTGTCAATTTCCACTCAGGAAAATGTGTTTGTCTACTTCAAATTGGCCTGATACTAGGATAGCAATTTATTAAGGCAACCCTTTTCTCTGAGTATCAATATTTTGTCCTTAAATTGTAGTTTAATCATCATAAGAAATGAAATACAAACGTAATGCACCTTTTTAGTTCATAATAATAATAATAATAATAATAATTTTTATTTGCCACACAAATTTTACATCATTGACAATGTCATAGCAGCAGCTATTGCAATAGCTTGTGTCATACATACTAATTACTAAAATTAGACTATTTATGAATCTACCAGTAGACTTTAAAGTCAAATTAGTAATAAAAAATGTGTACTTTAAAAATTAAAAATTAAGGTCAATTGCGTTAAAAAATTCATCTAAATTGTAAAATGGGTTTTTTAAAAGCCAGCAGTAAAATTTATTTTTGAATTCAGAAAAAGAGTACTGATTAATTTTAGGTTCCAAAAAATTGTAAATTTTAAGGGACAATACTATATGACTATCCAGAGTCTTATTCAAACGATAAAAGTCAATTTTAGCATTTTTCTTTCCACGTGTATTATAGTTATGGAAAGATTGTTTGAATTTTAAGAATTCTGAATTTGTAATAGTATAAGTAACCAAGTCAAATATGTAAAGATTTATAATGGTTTGAAATTGGAAATCAATAAAAAGTGGTTTGCAGTGTTCTCTGGAGTCACATTTCTTAAGAACTCTTAAAGCTTTTTTTTTGTAAAGTTAATAGTTCTTTAATTCTGGTACAATTACCATAAAGAACTAAACCATACCTGAATACAGACTGAAAATATGCAAAATAGGCTGTTCTTATATAAATTTTTGGTACAATATCGTTCAATCTATTCAAAAGATAAATTACCCTTGATAGTCGTTTATTTAAATAGTCTATGTGATCGTTCCAGGTTAGCTGATTGTCAATATAAACCCCCAAAAATTTAATCGAATCCACAAAATTTTCATCCAATGAAATAGAACTAGGCTTAAGATGAAATAGTATGTTTTTTGTTTTATTACAATTTAGCAAAAATCCATTCGAATTAAACCAATTTAAAGCTTTAGAAAGAGTCTCATTAGCCATAATTTCCAGATCATTAATGTTTTTGCTTACGTTAAAGAAAGTTGTGTCATCGGCGTAAAGAATAATTTTAGAATCAATTGTCGATGGAAGATCATTGATATATATCAAAAATAGGAGGGGACCCAGGACAGAGCCCTGTGGGACACCCCACTCCACTTTCAATTCTTTTGACCACCTTCCATTGACACAAACGGTTTGCCTACGGTTGTTTAAATAGGATTCAAAAAATTTTAAAGATGGTTTACAGAAACCATAATGTTTTAATTTTGCAATTAGAATTTTACTTTCAACACAATCAAAAGCCTTGCTCAGGTCACAAAAAGTGGCCTGCGCAAAGGCTTTGTCTTCAAAAGATAGGTGAATTTGTCTGACTAAGTTATCTAAAGCATTGAACGTTGATCTGCCCTGTCTAAAGCCGAATTGTGGTGAATTAAAAATATTGTTGTTTTCTAAAAATGAGTAAATTTGTTTGTATACTAACTGTTCAATTAATTTTCCAAGTACCGGGATTATTGATATAGGTCGATAGTTCTGAGGATTGTGTTTTGGTCCATTTTTGTAAATTGGGCATACACGAGAAATTTTAAGTTGATTGGGAAAAATGCCATCACTAAGCAGACGATTTACACATACTGCTAGAGGTTCAGTCAAACCAACAATAATTCTTTTCAGTAAATTATTTGACATATTATAAAAATCATTACTATCTGAATTTTTCATATTTTTAACAGCATCAAGAACATCTTTTTCTGTTACTGCTGACCATTTAAAATGATTTAAACTATTATAGGTAGACCTATTGTCATCACTTAAAAGGTTTGGCAATTTACAATTTGTTTTAATTTTTATTTCCCTAACTGAATTAATAAAATACCTGTTCAATACATCAGGTTCAATGTTAGGCTCACTTTTCTTGTTGACTTCTGTGTTATATTTAATAACATCCCATGCAGCTTTGCATTTGTTTTTGCTAACTTCAATATATTTAACATTTGTGACAAACTTTGCTTCATTAATAGATTTTCTGTATTGATGTTTTAATTTTGCAAAACTTAATTTAATATCACAATTGTTTTTATCATTATTACATTTCATTAGACAATCTAAAAATAACAATCTATTTTTCATTTCAGCCAATTCAAATGTATACCAATCCTGGTTCAACTTCTTTTTCTTTGGTTTTTCAGTTTTCACTTTAATAGTTCTTGAGTAATAGTTTAAATGATTTATTATAACATTAAATATGTGTAAAAACATAGTATCTGACGATTCATAACTACACTTGTGTAGCAAGAATGACCAGTCATGTGAGGCTAAACATGAAGATAAAGCTTCTATATTTTTCTTAGGCAAGTAAAATTTTATCTGGTAGTGCTTTGATGTTGTAAAACTGCCATTGAAATTAGAATTATTTGAATTAAAATCTGTTTGAACCAAAATTCCATCATGGTCGGAAAAGGGAAAGTGAAAAGTTGTTACAATTTGAATTTTTAAATGTTGTTTTAAAATAAAAATATTATCTAGGCAATTGTTGCCTCTAGTAGGTGTGTTATTATAGTTATAGAAATTATATTGTTTAAACAAGTTAAGCAGCTCCCTTGAGGTTTTGCTATTTTTTGTCACATCAAAACTACCATTAAAATCACCCCCTATTAGAATATCATAATAGTTCCATTGTGACATAAAATTTAAAAACAATTCTAGAATTCTAAGGAATCGATAAGGATCACCATTAGGAGAGTGATAGACAGAAACTACAATGGTTTTAGTGCTATCCAGAAATGCTGCCGATGCTTCAAAATTTAGTTCCTCACAAAATTGGCTCACATCACATTTCCTTGAAATTAAATTATTATGAACAAATATAGAGGAACCACCTCTAATGTGATTTGTTCTACAGTAAGCATCAGCACAATGGAACTCGCAAGGAAAGGACATCCAGTGTTCAGTTAAACAAATAACTGAAATATTAGAATCAATTAAGAAACATTCCAAAGCATGAACTTTTTTCTTTAGCCCTTGAATATTTAAAAATATTATGTTAAAACTAGAAAAAGAAAAAGAAAAAGACTGGCCCACATTGACTGACTGATTTGTACAAGTTAGTGATTTACTAGGCCTACTAAATATAATGTTTTAAAGTGGGATGTGACAGAGATAAGTTGTTATTTGCTGTGGTCTCATGAGATGTGTGTGGTGTATCAGTAAGCCATGCTCTTAACTTGAATAAAGTTAGTAAAATTTGACATTTTCAACTACTGCTTCACCATTTCAAGTGCATTAGTATGAATTTGTTCATGTGTGAGCCATTTTATAAACTTATCAAAGAATATTTAATCGAAAAATTTCCAGCTAACTACTAAACGATTTATTAGTTACGTAGTGCCTTAAAAAAGTACCCGCATCTGCAGTAATAAAATTACGTCTTTCTTATGATGATTCCATATTCGGCTTGTAATTTATTCAGCCTACCCTGGTGCCATATTAGGCAGGATATGAAAGATTTTACTTTAATTTTTTCAAAATATACACCTCTGTATCCGCTCATCAGTCTCTTGGCTCTAGTGCCCATCACTCTGCTCCTACTACTCCTCTGAACTGCATCCCCATGAAATAGTAACTGGTGAGCTTTGTCAGTCAACGTCGATGGCTGTAATTGTTGATGTGAAGTCGTGAGTCATATCACGTTTATACATACACAAACTTATATAGAGTTATCAATGCTATTTACCATTGCACAAAGAGTGTTGGCGAGATAATCAACTTCATTCTCTTGTTTGGAAAGAATCAGGGCTTTGTTCTTGACTACCTGAATGATTCCTTGCAGAATAGAAAGCAGCACTTTCCAGTCTGTAAAAGTTAAAATATGATACTAAAGATGAAAAAAAAACAACGGATTTTTAAGTGTTTTTAACAACTGAAACTTTAATTTACTTTCTCGAGAACAATTATTCTGAAATCAAAACAGTTTCATCAGAAAATTTCGGAAAAGTAAACATAACAAAAAGATCAGTAACTCAAATAACACAATTTTTTTTAATTGCCTTTTTTACATTATTTGGCAGTTTAAGTGGCTTATATATTTAGAATCACTTATTTAAACCAGCTCCCCAAAACAAAAATAAAATCATTTCTAAAATGATACAAGTATACATCAGTTCAGTGTGAAAAATACCTTGAAAAAATGCTACAATAGTCAAGGTTTCGGCTGACTGGAGCTAGAAAACATTCCTTCAAATCCATCACTAGGGCAAATTTCCCTGGCTTTCCAGAACTGTTGTCCATTTCCCTGACTGTCCCTGTCCGAATGTGTTTTCCCTGACTGTCCAGAATGTGTACACTCTGATTTAGTAGTAACTAAAACTACTTTAATGTTGTATATTTTTCTCGCTTTTGTACCACCGTCTGACATAAATTATACTTGAATTAATAGCGGTGGCTAACAAAAGCAAAACGTGCTCTTCAAAAGGAGTTTTTTTCTCTCTTTCACTGAAATATTTGGTACATTTGTAGATCATCAAGAATTTAATAAGTTGGAAAAATTTCAAAATGCATACAATTATGTAATGCTTTTTTTAGTATGAGACTGAAACAATAAAAACGTTTCGCCTTTCTGAATATCTTTCAGGGATGAGTCATGATGAAATATTTCATTTTCAAAATGTATTTTCAGGCACAAAATTGTTGGTTAAACTTAAGCAAGCACTAAAATTTGTAATGATCTTCTTTAATTGAAGTTTATATTATACATTCTGATTATTTCTGAAACTATAAATCTGGAATAAGAATGAAACGTAACTGTCCAAGAACTTGGGAAATGAGTTTTTCTTTTCAAGGATGAATGAAGTTAGTTGAACTAGAAACAAAGTGCTAGACTCTAAGTTAGGAGGTTAAGTACTGAGGAAGTACTCACTAGCGACTAAGCCATAAGTGTATACTTGTGTAAAGTGAAGTGGTATCTACGGTAACCAGTTTGGTTATAAGAGGAAGAGGTTGGAGGAGATTGGATAGAAAACCCAAGAAATTACCAGTCCTGAGCGTGAGAAGAAAACTGTTGTACCAAGGGTTTGGGTTTAACATAAACAAAGGCAAAAGTACTTTCTGTGACAGAATCATATATTGGCACAATGGACATCCAGGAAAGATGCTGCCTTAGTAAATTTTAGTAGAAAACTGAGATGGTATAGATGCTTAGTGATCAGCAGGATTTGGGTGGTAGTGGTTAGGTTTTGGTGTTTGGCAGTTCTTCTTCATGATTTTCAGGGACCAGAGAAAAGTTTTTTGTAGGTAGAAGAACAGGCAACTGGAGGTTAATATGATGGATGTAATCAGATCAGTTCGGAAAGTCAGAGTTGGAGTCTTCATCGGTAGGAAGGATTACGATGATATTTTAGAAAAAATGAAGGTGAGAAGGTGTCGCTAGACCCATGAACCAGTGTACTCAGTTACATGAACACATTTAAGAGTGATATTATTTTGACTGGCTGACTTACTTTCAATTTATACATTTCATAGCAATAGTACACTAATGTTATATATTTAGTAATATGCAATATATAATAGTGTGTTTTTTAGTTTATTATATTAGTGGTGGCTTTCTACCAAATGATATTGTACAACGAAACTCACTGAAATGAGACACTATTCACTGAACTACTAGTATTGTTATTTTACTTTTTACTGCCAGTTTAGAAAATTGGGCATATCAAATATTAAGAATCAAAATTATATAAATTGTTTTCAAAACAATATAATATTATAAGTTTTAATGCAAGTGGAGCTTTGGGATGAAAATTTATTTTTATTTTATTTATTCGTAGGACGTCATTGGGCGAATATGGATTTCGAATGAGTGTGATGAGTGTTGATGAGCGAATGTAATCAATGTTACAAACTAATACCAACTATTCCTTAGAAAGTGTCATTAATTAATAGCCAGATGACAAATGAACAGCCGGTGGTTATCAGCTGACCCCTTTCAAAATTTGTTATGACTCTGATTGGGATCGAACTGCAAAAGTTAGCTTATGGAACTGGGATTAAACCACGCTACCGACCAATTAAAGAGTCCATAGCATTTTTAAAAATATATTATATTATATAATCCAATCATTCTACTGAAATCAGTACACTACCTTTAAAAGCAATAACAAAGCATCATACAAGTTTGAAACGATTACCAACAAAAAAAATGTGTTATATGTCTTAAATATGTGTTAATCGAATGTTGTTCTAGTTACTTTAGCTGATGTCTACTTCTCCTACTACATCAAGAGTTAAGAATATATTATATTTGCCAAAATATAAAATAAATTTTACTAGTGCAATGCATCTTAAACTGTGTGGTGCATCCTCTTTTGAATTTGCCGCCACAACCAGTTCGACAGTAATGATGGTAGGATGACTATTCAAGTCAGGTGAAAGACACAGGAGGTTTGATTAAATTTAAGCATATTTACTTCAAGTATATATTATGAACTCCATTCTATGATTAATTGGCTGCCGCTGGGGCAAAATGAAGGGGTAACGATATGTGGGCGAAATTCAAGTTCAAACACATAAAATTGTATACTTGGAGCAGTGCGTTGCGTGGTGGTGGAGTGAGTGATGGAAGGGCGTAGAAGAGTGGATTGAACGAGAAGGTAACTCTGTCTCTAGTTTTCAAGTGTCTCCACTAGATGACCACAAGCAGTTCCGTTCCACGAAGATCACGCTAGTTTAACATTAAGTTAGATAATAACGTAGAATCTTACTTCCTTCTTCTTTCATAACCATTTAAATTACATTTTATTTTACCATCAAAGTTGGCTCTACCTTAGTCAGGCTTGGATCCAGGACTCCTGTAGTTTAAATTATTGGCTTTTATTGGCATATTATCCAGCCAGTCACCTTGTCGCTAAGTGTTTTAAAGTACTTTCCGATCAGTGGTTTTAAAGTACTTTCCACCATAAGTATCTGTATTTGTTTTAATAAAAGAAATAGTTTTTACATGGTACTCTTGTGTTCCCATCAAAGGGGAGGAAAAACATCTGTTATTATTAGTGAAATTGAAATACGGCCATTTTGGATTCTTCTGGTGGACAAATGGAAAAAAAACAAGCAATTCCATAAATATTTTAAGCAACATACTTGTTAACCTAATGTCATTTATAAAAATTAACAACTAAATGAATTGCAGTTTTATTTGTTTATTAGTTTCAAAATTAAAAAGAATACAAATTCTCCTCTTAATAAATGTTTTTGAAACTAACCTAATTCTTGTCTGAGACATGTGACGATGGTCTTGCAAGCAGGAGCAAGTGAGAGGTACGTGACATCTGGTGCTGGAGCTAGGATGGTGGATGCAGGCTGTGGCCCAGGACTGGCAGGGGCGGGAGGAGTGGCTGGTGCTGTCCCGTGGTCCACCAGAAGGTACTGACTGTACCGCAGCCCTGACTGCCCTGGATAGCCAATGCGGTAGCTGCTGTCCACTCTCAGACGGAGGAAACACTCGAGCACCTGGTAAAAAACACAGAGACGTTATTCAACATGATATCTACAGGGTGTCCCGTAAGTAACCAGCCAAACTTCTGTAGGTCATTCCTTGGGTTAAAACAAACAAAAAATTTCATGTGTACAAATCGTCTATCTCACTCCATTATCCGACTATCTGTCTGTATGTGTTTTTTACTAAAAACTTAATATCTCAAAAGTTATTTAAGATAAAAGCATGAAAATTGGTATGAATGTTAATCTTTACAGTATACATGTACTATTTAAATTTCATTTTTTTACAACAATCTTTTTCAAAATGGCAGCCATTTTAAATTTGTAAAGCCAAATATCTTAATAACCTTAAATTTTACTAAAAACTTGTAAGTTACAAAAAAGTTTAAGAATTTATTTCTATAAATAATTACATAAAAAGTTTTAAGATTGAACAACTATTAACTGAGAAATTAAAATTTTTATCAAATAAAAATATGCTTGATATTAATAAAATTGAAAACTTTTGTTTTCAAATTTGATAAAAATTGTAATTTCTCAGTTAATAGTTGTTTAATCTTAAAAATTTTTATATAATTATTTATAGAAATAAATTCTTAAACTTTTTTGTAACTTACAAGTTTTTAGTAAAATTTAAGGTTATTAAGATATTTGGCTTTAATAATTTAAAATGGCCGCCATTTTGAAAAAGATTGTTGTAAAAAAATGAAATTTAAATAGTACATGGATACTGTAAAGATCAACATTCATACTAATTTTCATGCTTTTATCTTAAATAACTTTTGAGATATTAAGATTTTAGTAAAAAACACATACAGACAGATAGTCGGATAATGGAGCGAGATAGACGATTTGTACACATGAAATTTTTTGTTTGTTTTAACCCAAGGAATGACCTACAGAAGTTTGGCTGGTTACTTACGGGACACCCTGTATAAAGATCAAACTATAAACTGTTTGGGAGCTTGCGAAATGTAAAAATGCTCATTTAAAAATTAATTTTAATTTGCTAAACATGCACTTTTTTTAAATTCAATACTGATAGTCAATTAGGATTATTCCTTACACTTTTACCTTCAAGCGCTGGATTAATTAGAGATGATAGTTTAAACAAGGACTTTTCAAGAGGTAATTTAGGCGTAATGGTTAGTACCTTGCTGTTAAAAAGAACTAAATCCATTAAATTCATAATAATTAAAATTTAGTTTTCAATTATATTTTGTATTTGTGATGAATAATATTCTTGTATGTTATAGATAAATGAAAAAAAAAAATATTTTCAATTCAATGTATCGCCACTAATAAGATATATTTTTGAAAATGTTGATAAAATTAAAAAAAAAAAAAAACATATGTACAGGAACATAATGAGAAAGAAACATGTTGAATAGTGTTTGTTTAAATAATTATGTTTCGTTAAAATAAATAAATAAATAAAATTTTATTGCCATTTAGCAACAAACATGAGCAATAGACAACGTCAACTTACAACTAATTATTGGCTAAGCTATTTAATGATACAGTTGTGCATATCACATAACAATCACATCATACATATAAAGACATTTCAATATTTAAATAACAAGCAATTTTAAACACTAACAAATACACCATTTTAGTATAAATAATGACAATACATTTTAATTTAAAAAAATTACAATACAAAAGCAAAACTTTAGTTATAAAGTAGGAGCTATAGTGTGCATCATTGAAACAAACATAATGATTAAATAAATTTAATAAATATACAAATATTCAAGGAAATTAAAACTATACATCCACAACTATATTACAGTAAAAAAATTCACTAAAATTCATTGGGGTTGCCACTAACCAGTTGTACAATTTAATTTTAAATCTATCAACAGGTTCCTTTATTAAATTTTGTGGTAATTTGTTGTACATTTTCAGTCCAATAATATCATAGCTATTCTGGAACTTTGACAATATTTGAAAAAGAATATTTAAATTGTTTTTATTTCTTGTTGCATGGGAATGTATATCATGACTATGTATTTTATGTACATTAGTTTTTACATGAATTAAAACTGTGTATATATATATACAAATGTATGACTATCAAAATTCTTAATTTGATAAATAAAGGCCTGCAAATGATCTAATATATCTCATCCAGATATTATCCTTATAGCCTTGTAGTTATAATAATACACTATTTACATAACAATTACCCCAAAACAAGATGCCATACAAAACTACACTTTGAAAAAAAACAAAGTATGATGACTTAACATAGCTTTCAAAAACATGATTTTTAAGTTTTTAATAAATAAATTACTCGTGATAGTTTACTGGTAACACAATCAATGTGGGGCTTCCATGATAACTTATTATCTATATATACAGCTCAAAACTTAACACTACTTAAGATTTTTTCTGCTGGAATATCTCGCAAGATAAAAACTATTTGTTGGGTTTTTATATCATTTAATAGGAAACCATTTGCCCTAAACCAAGTTGCAGCTTCAGCTAATGTGTGTTTTGTAGAGATTGTAAGTGTTTGGAAATCTATGTTTGTATTAAGGAAGCTAGTGTCATCTGTGTACAATATTGACTGAACTCTCATTATAGATGAAGATCATTTATCATTAAAGTAAGTAGGACTGGTCCAAGGACCGAACCCTATGGGACACCAAATGTAACTAATTCAACTTGGGACTTATTTTTACCGATACTTGGAACTTAAAAATTGCCCCTAGTTACCCTGACTATTGGGCTATTAATAAATAGCTCTTTATGAGGAATAGCAACCTTAGTTGTTGGTAACAATGACCACACTTGTTCATCTTCACTCATCACATTCATTAACCCCTCATATTCACCCATATCTCTACGATCAGCATCTTAGTGATGAATAAGTGCACAAATTAAAGTAATGTATACTATTAAAAACATTTTCACCTGAGCTTGTGATAATGGTTTTTTTTGCATTGATGGAGATAAGACCTAGTGATCATAAAAACCATAAAAGCTGTTACTGGTATGCTATCCATAGTTTTTGATCAAGCAATATCTGAGATATAATTTCATGAAATTTAGTCAGTTCAAGTTGCTGATAAGGTGTATTAATTCTGATCAATTGCCATTTTTATATCTACAAAACAATCTGGCCACTGTTATTAATACTTATGAGTAACTAAAACAAACTTGTTTCAATTTCACTAAAAGTAAAGTAATAATAACGTTAGTTTTCAGGACATTTCGACAAGGCGTTTAGATCATACATAAACTAACAATAATTAGTGTACTTACCATTAGACGAATGCTGGTAACATTATCGAAAATCAAAGGTTTAGCATAGTGCATTTCCAGGTAGGACACTAGGAGGCGAAATGTCCTGACTGCATGGGCTGATGGCATCATATACATGGTTGTGGTGAAGATTCGAACAAGTCCATCCACAGTAGTTTTTACATCTACAGCATCTGCTTCAGTCAGTGGTGAGTCATGTTGTTCAAAGCCTCTCACCAACAGCTAAATAGGATTAAAAGCAAATTTGGAAGAAATCTCCATTTAATTAGATTTATACAAAACGTCTCATATCTTATTAACTTTCTAAGAATCGCAACCACCCCTGGATTCAGTTCTCAAAAACGATTCTGTGGGGGCTTACAACTTACAGGCCTGGTCTGGTGTAATGTATTAAATGGCTAAAGATTAGTATCCTTTACTAACTTCAGAGTTTAGTGGGTTTACCCTGCAAGTGCCACACTACCAGCAGTCATGCTGGTATGCTTTTTTTCTTTCTTCACACTTTAAAAGAGACCTTTAAGTTTTAGTGGAGAACCAAGATAGCCAATTTCATCAGCTTCAAAGATAGTTGACAAGGTGAATTCCCTTTTCTGAAAGAGATATTTACCAAAACTACCTTGCTGGTATTTTAATCTCGAGTTCAGTTAATCTAATCTTGAAACCTAAAGAACAATTAGGACTCATAGAAAAAAACTGACTTCTGGCTAAAGAATCACTGATGATGAAAATCCAGCACAGTAAAAAATTACCTTTATGTTCTATCACATGGGACAGTCTGACACGTTGAACTAGCCTGGAAAAAGGGAAGCAAATTCTACCATAAGGCTGAGATAATTATGCCTGAGGATTTTCCAACAATAACTCAAAGAAGAAAGGGGGAGAGTTCAGTTAGGTAGTGATATATATGATATTAATAACCCCTTAACAGTGAAAACTACCGAATTCTGCAGTTTATAATCGGAGACAGAGAGAGAGAGAGAGAGAGATTTTTGTCATATCATGTACAAAATCAAGATACAACAAGATTTTTGTTTGATATTTTTGGTATACAGCCTCAAGCAAGTGTCAAGCTGACTTGATTGAATATTTTATTTTATTTTATTTCTAAAGGAGAGGCCAATCTCCTCTTAAACCTTTCATTACCTCTATACCATAGACAATTGATATGTGCAGGGAACGTATCAGAGTAACAGGTAGAACCACTGCAGTACAATTAGAATATTATTGATAAAAGCTAACAGTCCAGGCCAGGATTCACACCTGCACTATCTCTAACTCAGGTACAAAGTCCTGACACCTTAGACCACTCGGCCATTGGCTCTCCCTTGATTAAAGCAGTGACCCTTGCTGCAAGCAACTCTCTTTTGCGTGTCAACTCATAATTCACTTCAACATATTACAAAAATAGGCAATAAAAACAAGAATTTAGATAATTAGATGCTTTTAAATGAGAAAACTAACAGATCAGGTTAAAAACCTTGGCTTGTAACAGATAATGGAGGCCTCCCTATATACACACATCATAAATACAGCCTCAACTGTCTTATACTACAACCATATTAATCTTTGTATTATTAATATTATCTTTTGGTCATAATGAATGATTAAAACGTATGTAATTGTTGATCGTCTGTCCGGGGCTAAAATGACTAATTTGAATATATATTTAACTACATTTTTCCAATGATATTTTTAAGACCACAAACATTGATGATTAGTTTCTTGTTGAAACAAATAGTACTGTAAGCTAAATGTATAGTAACAAACAAATAGAATAGCACTAAGTACCTTCTCTAAAAGATCAAGCAACTCTAAAAAGCGCTTATTGTCCGCAGCAGAATTAAGGCACAGGTCTACCAACAGCTGGGCCTCAGCATTGCGGACCGTGATGTCGCCCTCTTGGTCTATGTGCTCCAGGTGTGGCAACACGACAAGCTCTATCAATTCTTCTTCAAAATGAAATCTGCACATGAGTTGAGTGATTAGTTATCTATTTAAAATATTTGCAAAGGTCTTAATCCTACAGAAGGCCTCTGCTCTGAAGGGTTATTTAGAAAAAACGGAAATGCAACCCCCACCACTGCCACCCACCCAACAATTGAAGCATCATCAGTTTCTACTCGACTGATAAAAGTGCCAGTGGCATTGAAATTTTGTTAATTCCTGTTTGTTTTTTTTATATAGTTGTTGGTGGACTTGTCTTTTAGGTACGTTTGCTGATGTCCTGTCTATCCTAATATACTAATTAGCAATAAACAAATGACTTTACTGAAACAATTCAAAATATTCAGCAGATTTTCTTACAAAAATGTTGTAAATTAAACAACAATACTTGTCTGCCTCAACAAACAATTCATATCAACCTCAATTTGCTTTCCCAAGTTAATAACAAATTGACACAGTTTGATTGTAAATTTAATGTAAAATAGATGTGGAGAAGTAATGCGGTGTTTGTTTGTTAACTAATTCGATTTTTTTCCTGATATTGAAACATTCTAACAACAATCCAACTAGTTAAATTATACTCATGTACAAATTAGTAAATCTCTTAGTAATTGTGAAGCGCAGATTTAGGGTGCCCTATTTTTAAAATAAACTTGTTATTACTATTAAATTGACAGAATTTTACTAAAATGTCAACTTAGGTGATTAACCAGAAATATACAACTTATTAAAACTTGCTTACAAGTAATCTTACTAATACGAATAAAAGGAAAACAAATGATTGGCCAGTGACTACGCACCTGTTTGCTTGAATAACAGTTGACAAGACTTGAAGGGCTCTGAGGCGAATGTTGGTGCGGGGTTCCTGGTGAAGGTATCCATCAAGCAGAGAATGGAGTTTGCCCAGCCAGTCGTGTTGAGTGGGAACGATGGAGCGTGAGAGGTAAGTAATCAGTCGCATCACGGAACTCTCCTGCAAAAAATGTTCATTTTATCCACTCATACTCTATTGAAGAAAAAGTTGCATTTATTTCTTAAGGCGGCCTTGCTATTTATATATCTAGTTATCTGATGATACACTGTGTACTGTACTTATTATTAGGTAAACTTTACTTAATTATTATTATTGGTCAAACACACAAATCAACTTTACGTTATCAGAAAGCTAAATGAAAAGCGTTATAAGCTAGTTGATAGTAGGGTTGACAAAAATCCTATTTTTAGAGGAAATATTCACTTTTGCAAAAACTGTATGAATGAATCATTAAATTTGTATTAAATAACACTAAAAACAACGATTTAAAAATAGGAAATTTTAAGTATTTCTAATTTTGGGGAGTTGTTGTAATCATTCACAACTGTCTTTTAGGCTGCAAGAACCCCAGGGTGGTGCTAAACACAGCAGTCTCAAACTGTTAACATCTACCATATCAAATGCAAAAGTTCCTTTTTAGGGTAAAGCAACCATATTTACAAAGGCAATAGGTTCTATTTTAAATATGTCACTTTATCGTGAAGGGTCAAAAGCAGAATGAAATGTGAGTCTATCATTATGACTCTTTTTAAAAACAACTTTCATACCCTTACCCTCAAGAGAAATACATTGAGGACAGATAATAATAGGTACAGTACAAGAGACAATATTCCTAGCTATAGACATGGATGCCACAGGATAGAAATTACAGTATTGTGACTGGTGTCAGATAAGACAAAGACAATGTATTAGTAACCACACAAGTTCTTATGCTGACATTTTTGTATTGGTAGTCCAAGTGTACATTTAGAGTACTATTAGATAATATCAGTTAACATTGTCCTTCCCTCTGTCAACCGGATGCGCGACCTGACTGCCAAAAAACAGATGAAGACTTTCAAATAGATAAAGCATATTTAAATAAAATGTTTAGCAAGCAATAACATTTGTTTACAGGATGGTACGTTAATACACACCATAGAACAGTGTAGTATGTAATTAAATTGTAATTAACTATGTAATAATTGCCCTTTCTCGTTTAAAATATTGTTTGTTATACTATTTAACATGCATGCATTATATTGCATACAGTAATTACATAAAATGGACTGTTTTTAGACAAAAATCCAATTATCCGAATAAGGTTTGGTGCCAATTGATTCGGATAATAGGAGTTCTACTATAGTATTAAAAACTGCAAACCTCTTTTCAAAAACTTAAAATGTTAACATTCTACTCATTATATATCTTGCAATGTTTATTGTACCTTAAGACCAACTCAGATAAAATTGAACTGAGAGAGGCATTCCACACTTATGAGACCAGACATAAAAACCTCAAGAATGTTCCTCAAACCAGACTGCACAAAAGCGACAGTAGCCCACTTATTAACAATAAATATTAACAACAATAAATAAATACAATAAATAAACAACAAACAATAAATATTAACAATAAAATTATTGACAATGAAACTTATGAATAAACTACCTACAGAAATCAGAGATTAAGAATTTAAAATGTTTAACAAGAAAGTTGAATTAATTTTATTTAAAAAATCCCTTTTGCCCTGTAAAAAATGGTCTCTTGCTGATTTTAATTAAGTTTTATTGAAGGGCCTAGTATATGTATCCACTTTGTTAGTAGAATGTTAAGTGTATTTTTAAATCTATTGAGATATTGTAATGGACGTGCCTATGTATTTCATGAAATATTGTTGTGGCAAATAAACTTATTCTATTCTACTCTAGGCCTAGATAAATTTTTAAACAAGCATAGAGGAAGGTTTTAACAACTAAACTTGAAAATAGGATTAGGTTAATTCCATTAATAAAAAAAAAAAAAAAAAACTACGATCTGACCACAAGTCTCGCCCCATCTACTGCTAAAGTTTAGATTATAAGAAAAAAAGGAGTTCATACATGGATGGTGTGGGTAATTAGAGAATATTAATGAGAGTTTAATTATACTGGAAACGTCGGCTGAATTCATCCTGCACTCTCTTGACAATACTGGGAGAGATTTAGGTAAGAACCGTTGAAAATATGAACTTAACTTACAGCAACAGGAAATTGAAGTCCCTTCTTAGAAAACTCCCCACTGGTACGTCTCTTAAAGAAGTAAGAACAACTGACTACTAGTGCCATTACAATTGCAAAATGAAGAGTTACATTTTCCAAACTAGCTCCATCATCCTGCTGATAAATATGATTAGTATGTGTTAAATTAAATAAAAAAAGAGCCAGGCACCCTTAGAATACTCCAAACATTGTGAAAATGAGTTCACAGTTTCATTCTGCTCTTCTTCACACAAGAATTAGCGAGACTCGTCCAGGGTCAATGAGTATGTTGGATTTAGCTTTGTGACAAAAGAATCACTTTTTCTTTTAATTTTTTATTTAAAAACCTAACTAACTAAACTAATGTATTGATGGATGAATATGGTGTCTGGCATATACATCAAAGAAAACTTATGTATACATTTTCTAGGGGAATACCGATTTACGTCGCATGGTACTGCTATATAACATTTTTGACATAATACTGTATATAAATAAAGATTCATCTCAAAAACGTTAGATGGCAGTACCTTCCATACGACGTAAATAGGTATCCCTAATACATAATTAACAAATGCGGAGAAGTCTGATTTGATACACAGGATAAAGAACATGAAGTCTTCACACCATTTTAGATATAGACGTATTCCTTAATTCGTCTTGAATATAAGTAAGTATTTGGCATTACAAAAGTCCTAAAAAGCGAATAATTTTGTTAACTTATAAGTTAAAAAGGAATATATGTGTTTGAATATAATTGTTGGATGATTTACAATGTGTTTGCCGGAGCGTGGTGGCTAAAAAGCTAAGGCTTCGTACTCAAGGTCGAATGTTGGAGTCCCCAACCGAGCTAATGGTCAGTACTTGACCCGTTGAATAAAGTTCACACACAGGCCTGTAGGCCCATGTGCATTAACGAGTGAAGTTTTAAATGAAAAAGGAAAACAAGATATTACTCAATTTAAAAACAAATGTCATAATTTGTTTAATCCACTCACTGGTCGAACAGGAGAGCAGTGTTCAATGAGATGGAACACTGAACGGACAGAACCATTGAACTGGCCCAACTCTATCAGCTGCTCAACAGTGCAAAGAGCTTCATGGAGGTATGATGTTGTCATCTGAGTCACAGGCTCTTTGGAGTGGTTTTCTGTTAAAACAAATTAAAGATATTCTGTTCAATTTGAAACTAGCAAGAATCGTTTTAACTTTTACTTTTAATAATATACAATAAACAGAAGTCTATATAAACGTAATTTAGATACTTGTTAATATAAATATAATTATATCAAGTATAATTTTATAGAACATAAAATGTAAATATAATTTATCTAAACACAAATAATAAGTTGTTGCTTTTGATAATGAAAACAATGTTTTTTTAAGATTTCAAAACTATATTTTAAATTTCATTGGATTGTTAGCTATTTTTTTATTTCTTCATTTTGTAAAAATAATTTGATTGTTACTAATTTAAAGTTGCCAGTTATTTGGCAGAAACCAGAGATTGCTCCAAAATTCCACATTTTTATATAGTCGCACAGATTCACACAATTTTTTGCATTTAAAGAGTTCATTTTCAGATATACAATTTCTTCAAATGTATATTTATTAATATTTTTATCTTTAGGCAGAGTTTGCCGTGAGCTGCTTGTATTAAGCAGTTTTTGCAGTGTTATAAATAAATGTACTACAATAACATTAAACTTTCTACATGCCTTCGATTTAAATCTAGAAAAAACGCCAAACAGTATGTATAACATTGATTTCTATTGCTTTAGTAAATGGAAAACATTACTTTTTAAAAACCATAATGATTTATTTCTAAGCCTATCAAAATTAATTTACAGAACAATGTTTTTAATCAAATGGTATAATCAATGGTTTTTTATGGTGGGACTTAGGATGACCATGTCAATAAGATGTTAAGAAAAATTAATTGTTTAATGAATTAGGAGCACTTCCTTTACCATAGGTTAGAAATTAGAAAGATGTATTAATATTTTTCCTACATTTATTCTTAAATCAAATTTAGCATACATCTTCTTGGAGCTAAAAAACTTTCAGGATATGATTTTAGAGTAAAAAAAGAGACACATAAAGATAAAATAAATTAAATATTATCTACAAATATGAGAATCTGTAAAAGAATATTTTGTAAATCTAAATTTCTTCAGTTTCTTGACAGTACATGTTTTATTCTGAACTAGTTTACAAAAATAAAGAAGTAAAACATGAATATAAAGCAATGCTAGAAACAACACCAAACCATCTTGACTCATCACAGATTACAATTCTTTGAAAAAAAAGTCTGATCTATAAGCTGAAAGCTAGTATCAGCGAGCCAAGAGTTGAGTCCTGAGCTATGGCCTATATTTCCACTTGAAGGCGTCAACTGTTCAAGCAGATGCCTGCTGGATAGTAGTTAAAAACTTTTTCATTACTTTACAAATATTTATTTAATTAAACTTCTTATTTATAAATAGCTACATTTATTTTGTAGTGTATATAATGTGATAAAACATATTTACTTATGTCTATTTTTCCTACATGTATACTTATATAATGCTCGATTGTGATCACTAACTCACTATACCCAGTTATCAGTGTCATAAAATTTTGAAATTTGGACTGTATGTAAATCTAACCATGTAGACCCTTAGGAAATTCAAACATTTGCATACATATAATATTTTGGGGTAGTTTTGGGGAAGTTAAATATAAAATTTCCCATAAAAATAACATGGGCGGCCCAACGGAACAAAAGATGCATTTTTTTTTACCTTTTAAAAATAATTGATAGGTACGCATATTGATATTTACAGAAAGAAAAGTAGATTAAAACAGTACCAAAAACAAGTATGGATTGTGCAATGATGAATTTACATGGCGTTTATATAAAACCGTCGTTTTAATTGATTGGAAATGCTTGACATAGCATTTTTGACATACTAATTTTTTTTAATTTTTGGGTCACGTAGGTTTGACGAGCGTAAAACAGTTTTCTAATTAAATAAATCAATTAGTAAAGTATTAAAAACATTTTTACATATAGTTTTTTTCACAGTAGGGCTTAAAAGTGTAAACTGCAATTTAGCATGGGGAATCTTTCATTTTACAGTATTTATTATTTCAGCTGGCAATATCTTCAATATATTTTTTAAATTTAAAAAAGTTAAATTGAGCAAAAATAGTATAAGAGTTATACATTTAAAGCCAGTTTCTATCTTTTACAGATATTGTCCATCTAAAATCTAAAACCTACATTCAATAAATTGAATGTATTTATTGAACCTAACCTAACCCAAAATGCAGTTTACACTTTTAAGCCCTAGAATAAAAAAAATTATGTATAATAATATTTCCTGATTGTTTTATGAATTACTTTGGTTAGTTGCAAACCTTTCTTAAGCTGGTCAAACTTACCTGACCAAAAAATTTTCACAGCTCAAAAATTTCATTTCATGGTATTTAGTTGATTAAATTGAGATTTTCACATAAATGCTTATATAAATTATTGGTTGCAGCCACTATGTAATAACTCGGTACCGTTATATTCCTCGTTTTTTCCAATAAGAAACTATATGCCTCTTGGGAATTTTAAAATTAATTTGATTGGTTAACCTACAATTGGAAGAAAACTATGTTATGTACGGCCGCAGCTGCTCATATTATTCATAAGATAAATTTTTTTTCAACTCCTAAAAACAACCATTATTTATTAGAAATGTGAGAATGTTGGATTTTTTTTTATTGAGAAGGTCAGATGTACCTTCAGTTCAAATTTCAAAAGTTTACAACACTCCGAAGTGGTTAAACAAACGTTTAAAGCGATGAGTGAGTGAATTAGTGATCTCAATCCAGCTTTATATAATAAAATGCTAGTGATAAAATTTTATTAATAATATGGTTTTTATATTTATTATAATATATTTAGTGCAGATTTATCTGCATTTATTGCCCACCCACCCATCCCTATATTAAGTGACTTTAGCGGTAATTTATGTTTTAAAAGAGACAACTTGTGGTTGGTTATTTGGGCGCTCTGCGTGGAGTGCCTTCATATAATGTTATGATACTCCAACAATACAGTCTTGTACAGCTTACCGTTCAAGGGCTCATCTTCGTGGCTCGCTGATACTACAACAGTCTTCATAAAAATATTTAAGCGTAAAAAACAAGTGAAACTAAAGAAGTTTTAAACAGGCCTATTTTTATCTACTAACAAATATCAAATTTCCTTTCAGTATCAATGTGTATCCAAATATCAAAGCACTCCTTATCAAATATATCATAGTTAATCAAAATATTCCTGTTTAGGAATAAACTGATTGCAATATAACTAGTCGATATTAATACTATTTAAACTTGTGATTTGATAAAAGCATTACTTTAACTTGTGTAATGCTGGGTAAGAGAGAGTCTAAGACACAAGGTGAATCGACATAGACATAAGCTATTTGCTGGAGGTATGATAATGATATAGGAAGACAAAGAAGGAGATTTAGAACAAGAGCAGAAAAATTGGGCAACAGTAACAAAGAGATGAACGTACAAAAATGTAAGGTAATGAAGGTAGACAGAACAGAAGGAAGAGAAAAAGATGTATAAATTAAAAGGAATGTTCTGAAAAAGTTAACTGATTTTCGCTATCTAGGGAGGAAAATAACAAAAAAGAGCAAGATAAGAGAAGAGATCTGAATAAGTGGATAGCTTTTTAATCTGTTAACACATTCAGTGCTTGTCACCCGCTGGCGGGGGGTAGCGTGCTTGCGCGCGCAGCGTATCGATCGCCGGCAGTTGGCGGAGCAATGCTGGCTTGTAGGCTTCAGTGTGGCCTAGCCACTTGCCTTAGAAGGGTCGGATTTCATTATAGCCTGTTTCTCGCGTCACGTTTCGATGTTTTTCGTTCGTGGATCGCGTCATTTTGAGCCAGTTGGCTACAAAAGACAATGTGTACTGGATGGATGGATGGGCTGTAAATATATGTAAATAGAGTGTGTGTATATAATTGTGATGTATCGAGTTGTGTTTATAACTATTGTCAATGTTCTAATGGCGGCATGCGTCTCGCGGCACGCATTGGTTTCGTTGCGATGTGCTTCTCCATCACCGGCGGACGATCACTTCGGAAGCCCCGATCTACCAGAATTGAGGCCATAAACTGGATTTGGTGTATCAACCCTGTTTCCTGACTATATAAGGTATTGTTTTGGTACAAAATATTATTTTAGGATCTGACATGTTTTTAACTTAGCGACAAGAACTGAATGGGTTAAAGAAAGTATTATGGAATCGGAAAAGAAACAAAGATATTGATGTACAAGATGTATTATATAGTACGTACAACCTCTTACTATATAGAGCTGAAACATGGATATGGACAAAGAGTGATTTAAGCAGATTAAAGTCAGCACAAATGAGATTTTAAAGCGGAATAGAGAAGATTAGCAGAAGAGATAGAATAAGGAACTGAATTACCAAAAGAAGGTTGAAAGTTATACCGCTACAAGAGACGATAGAAAGAGGTAGGATATAAAAGGATGGAGCATGTGAAGAGGATGGGAAATAATGGATTATCAAAGATATCCCTAGAGAAAGAGAACATAGGAAGAAAAGTAAAAGAAAATTAAAAGGAATGGAGGAGGACCAAGTGTAGACGGATCTGGAGAGGAGAAGAAGAATGCAGAAAATACCAGTGGACAAAGAGGAAACTTGGAGGGATGTACAAATATGAAGGAGGCTGTTTAGGACAACCAGTGAAAACGAAAACATCCAGTGAAACGGATGATGATAATGATTTCCTTATTTCTACAGATAACGAATATCGTGACTTACTGGATGGGGGGGTACAGTAGTATCTACTACTGTAAATTCCACGGACACAATTTACATCAATCCCATTTACTCCTACCAGCACTCTGCTTGGATTCCCAGATTGTCGAAAACAACCTTGTCTAGTCAATAAACTTAGGCATTTAATTTTAAAATAAAACAAACATTAATTTGATGCAGTAGTAGTGACCCACCCACCCACCCATACACGTGCATTAGTAGTGATACCACGTAGTAGATACCACGGGTACATGTGTGGGTGGGCGGGTGGGTCAATGCCACTGTACGTGTATGGGCGGGCGGGTGGGTCAATACCACTGTATGTGTATGGGCGGGCGGGTGGGTCGATACCACGGGTTCGTGTGTGGGTGGGCGGGTGGGTCAATACCACTGTATGTGTATGGGCGGGCGGGTGGGTCGATACCACGGGTACGTGTGTGGGTGGGCGGGTGGGTCAATGCCACTGTATGTGTATGGGTTGGCGGGCGGGTCAATGCCACTGTATGTGTATGGGTGGGCGGGTGGGTCTATTTTTTAAAGCGTTGTTATACAGAACATAATTAAATTGTTCATTAATAACCACTGTACGTAGTTGAAGATATGATTTGCCTCATTTTTAACTAGGCTACATGTGCACTAGAGTAACATCTACTTTTTAAAGTTCCATAGACCATATAATAACTAATTATAGTAAGGTTGAACAGTCAGGGATCACTAATGATTAAGTCACAGAAACAACCCGCCCATACTTGTACAGTGGTATTAGCCCACTCACCTGCCCATACTCGTACAGTGGTATTTGAGAGCCCACCCGCCCATACACGTATAGTGGTATTTGCCCACCCACCTGCCCATACACATTCAGTGGTATTTTACGTGTATTACCTTCAGTACCCCTGTACGTGTATGGGTGGGTGGGTGGGTCAGTACCCATGTACGTGTATGGGTGGGCGGGTGGGTCAGTACCCCTGTACGTGTATGGGTGGGCGGGTGGGTCAGTACCCCTGTACGTGTATGGGTGGGCGGGTGGGTCAGTACCCATGTACGTGTATTTCATATTTTTGGTCTTATTTTGTAACAAAGCTTTAGTAATTTATTTCAAAGTAGTTCTTCATTAATGAATAGTTACACAGATTGTATAGGCCTATACAAACAGACACTCAACCAATTTAGTTTTAACATAGTCTCCTCATTGTAATGTTGTGTTTTTCTGAAGGTATGCCCATACACATTCAGTAATACCACTTTACGTGTATAGGTGGGTGGGTGGGTGGGTCGATACCACTGTACGTGTATTGGTGGGTGGGTGGGTCGATACTGTACGTGTATTCAATACCATTGTACGTATATGAGTGGGCGAGTGGATGTTATGTGTTTATAAAAAGTTCATATAAAAAAGACTTGTTATTTGTATACTTACAAATAGTGTAATTAGTTCTTAATTTCAGAGACAGGAATTACTATAGAAAAAAAACTTGGTGATAATGGTAGAGAATAGAAATTAATATTACTCAAGTATCCTTCATTGTGGGATAGAAACGTAAACTAAATAATAAAACTATGGTCTTTTTTACCCATGCAGAAATGTCCCAAAGTGTATAATTTTCTAATTTTTTTAAAGTAATGGTTCTATAGAAGGTATTAAGCAGGTAAATATGTTGGAATGGTTGTTGGATGTAAAGAACATATTTGTTTATTGATGAAATAGTTACAATAATTTGTGCTTAATCATTTTAAATTAAGAGAATGTAGTTAAGGTTATGTATTCTTTTATTTCACAACAAATTCTAATATTATACATAAACGTGAAACGTAAAACAGTGATATTAACCAAAACAATTTGTTCGTGGAAAATAAAACCTAACAACTGACACATCAATAAAATTTAACCAGTTGGTAAAAGCGCTCTTGTCAGTCTGCACTTTTTGAACGCATAATTGTCTTTGAAACATTTAAAGATATATTTTTATATTTCCACCCAGTTACAATTTATAAATATTAGGTGTTTATGGACTGACAAAACAAATTTCAATTAAAATTAAAACCATCAAAAGTGAAGATAGATTAATATGAACGGGAAATATTTCACTTGCGGTTACTAACCAGGTTATACAACCATATTATTCATTGTAACAAAAAAAAAAAAAAAAAAACAATTAGGCTATTAAAGACTGCCAATCTCTATCAAAGCATGCATTTAACAAATAATACTCAAGATCAACATATTTCAGTCAAAATAAGTCATTTGTTTCTACCTTACCGATGTGTTCTATTGTGGTTTCCATTATGTTAAGTATGATGGTCCAAGTTGGATCGTGAAGCTGAAGTCCAAACTTTGTGACCAGTCTATGAACTGCCTGTATCACTTCATAGACCACAATAGAATGGCCACTCTGCACTGCCTGCCAAATAACGCATCATTTTAGCATCAGTGAATAAAGCATAATTAGTTTGCCTTAAAGCAATTTCTTTTTTAAAATGGTTCACTTACAATTTTCATTTTTATCACACCTGATTTCATTAGAAGCTTCCATTATCTTGACATGGAAGTTTTAACAAAAACGTTTAAACTAACTCTGGAAGCTTGTGCATTTAGGTTATACATAAAAAAAAGTTTAACCGTCATTCCAATATCTTCAAATCAAACAATCTTGACACTGAAAGTTTATACATTTAAACATTAGTATAATCTCTGTATTCTTTATAAATAAGTAAAAGATCTGGGTAAAATTTGTAAGTCTTAATATTGATCCTAAATAAACTAATTATAACTGTTATTTTTTTCATCAAACGTTGTTACTGAACATAAATACTTGCATTTTTTTTTTTTTTTTGCCAAACCACATATACCAATAAGTGATGCAGAAACCATAGACCAAAACGTATGAAGAACAATTTAATTCTTCCTTTTACTTCCTTTTACTTAATTCTTGATGACTGTAAATTCAAGAACAAATAAACCTTAAGAAGAGTATTGAGAAAGTTCTTACTTTATATCCCTGTAGTCCAACATATCTTTTATCTCATTAATAATTCAAAGAGAGTCATTAAACCACCTTCATTATGATATTTCAAAAGTGGAAGAGAATGTGTTTGATTTTTATATTTTTGTTGCCACTAGAGTCAGTATCTAGTAAATCAACACCCTATTCTAACAGCCTATCCAATGACAATTTATGCTTTCCTAGACCTTTTTCAGCGGTATGCCTCGTAATCTACAGTCTAAAAACTTTATAAATTTGTTAATCTGATCATGACATTTAGTTGTTGGTTCACCTTTTAACTCTTTTAATTTTATCTCCTTGACAAAGTATTAAGTGTTTGGCTTTATTATATTCTATTTTTCAAAATTATAAGTGCTTTACTCTTATTTTCTTTGGCTGAAATTACACCATCGTCTGGAAATTTCTGTTGATTTCCTTAAACCAGACATCTAGTAAGAAACTCAAAACTTACGAAGAGAAAAGCTGGCAGTATAGAGGTGTGGGTACACTTGAGCTTATCCACCTTTTTGGCACTCCATAATGCCATGGTGATGTGGAACACTGCGCCACGGAGGAGTTGACTGTCTGACTGACACTGAGGAGACTGGAGCAGCCGCACCATGGTGTATATACCGGAGTGACCCATATGGGTGCCTAGCAGATTGCGCATTATCTGTAACAAATATTTTAGATAAGAAGTGAGATGTAACTGTTAACATTTCTCTCATATGTAATTTTTTTTACATTATGTAACAGAAAATAATTTTAGGTTTCCCCTACTACGGGAACGTAGGAAATAACAACTCACTCAGTGAGAGTACCTATAATACCTTTGATGAATTAAATTAAACAGTGCAATATATCTATAGTACAACCACTCAGTATGTAGTCTTAACCCTTTCCACTCAAGTGGCGGGGCAGCCCCGCCACGCAACTTACCGCACTAACTCCAATGTCGGGCCGGGCCCGACGTCTCTATAAAAACGTTCTATCATTGTATTTAGACTGACGTAGTTACATTATTGACCGCTAGGGTTGTTGTTTGATATGTGCTGCTATCTGTAGAATTTTTTCGGAACCGTTTGAGTTTAGTATCGGTAAACGAACCTCAGAAAATGTAATGTTTGTCGTCTGTGGCTGCTCTGTAAACAGCTGGCTGACTGCAACAGCTATCTGCACTCACTTTGTTCCGTCATATGTTATCGTTCGTAATGAGCTTATAAAACGCATTGTTGTTGCTAGGTTATCGTTGTTGTTTTACTGTTTATTCATAATATTTTTATTTTTATGACGATGATTCCTGTCGAATAAAATGGGTGAAGACGACGGCAGTAGTATTCTACCAAATGATGGAAGTGGCGACAGAATAGTTTCGATTTCGAACCTCAGTGATGACGGTATTACCAGCTTACTATTTGACGAGGATTTATTATCCAACTAGTTATGTGCCTAAAACATTTCTTTTCATCTTTTACATTTCCTGTATGTTCATAAGTATTTTTACCGTAGGCCTATGTGTAACCGGTATGAAAATGAAAGAGCGTTGCAAGTAGGCTATTAGATTTTGTCTGTTTATATTTTTAGCTGATAACATGTTTTGAATTATTGAAAAAAAACTTTACTTACAAATTTGGTCTAAATTATGTACCTTTTGACTGTTGCTAAGCAATAAAATAAAATTTATGGAGCAATTGTTTACTAGTTGCAGTGAAAATAATTTTTTTGGTAAAAATGTTGTTTTTCAAAAAAATTCGGTTTTAGGATTATATATTTTTTTATGTATAATTTAGTCCAAAATATTTGAAAATTACTTTTTTTTGTTTGTAAGGATACAAACAACAAAAAACAAACAACAAACACTATTCTTCCTATTTAAAATTTTTCAAAAATTCTTCTTGTATCCGTTTTTTTGTTATAAATTCAATTTTGTTCCAATAAATATATATAATTAAAAAATTTTGAAAATAAAAATATATGTTTTATTTTATATTAATCTATACTTTAGTCATAGAAGAAACAAAGAAAAAATACATCAGCTTTTTGGAACTATCAGATATATGTTTTTCCCACTGAACAAATGTAGTAGGCAATCTTTGCTTAAAAGTAAATGGAGCTGATAGGGGAACTGGGTTCCCAGTAATTGGAGTGGAAAGGGTTAACAATAGCAATATAAACTGATAAATATACAGACAAGAATTTAGTATCTAATACACGGCTAACTATGTGAACTGTGGAAACGATTAAAACAGGTAAATACCCACAATAGTGTTTACTGGTCAACCTCCTGGCTTCAAATTTAGTTGTGCAATATACATATCGTTAAGTCTATAACTATATTATACGCTACTATCACAATTACAAGGTAATAAAATCACTTCACTGATGCAAACCTCAGTTTAATTGGATTAAACTTTTCCCTTCTTAACTTAATTTAACCAGATGGAGAAGACAAAGGTTGTTGGACATTTGCCATCATTATGTGATAATTACCAATCACGACGTTTCGATTTGGTAAAACCCAAACCTTTTTCAAGTGCTAAAAACTAAATTACATCTACACAAACATGTTATAAAACTACGTTCTTAAACTAATAAACTTATCTACATTAATAATTATCTACATTTTAACCTAGATCATAGAATGGGGTACAACAAAGTGAACTTCTGCTAAATATAAAAATGTTAATAAGGTTAAATTAATATAACCAATTAGGTGCTGCCAAAGTCACGATATCAACGAAAAAATGTTAAAACAAAATTAAATTAATATTCAAATCAGACTGAAATGAGATTACATTAACTAATCATAAATAAAATAAATATATGGTACCTGAAAAACACTATTAATTTAAAATAACATTAAGTGTGCACAAAAAATGATATATGTGACTCGGAAGGACTGAGACTACTATCCAATCTAATTAACTATTCAATTACATTTTAACCTGAAAAGACAACAATTATTAGGAATAAAACAATACAATAATCAAATATTACAAAATTAAGAACGTAGTTTTATAACATGTTTGTGTGGATGTAATTTAGTAATGACAATAAATCATCACTCAGTCCTCAATAAAAACGACGATACACCATCATTTGGTCATTAAAGTTAATAATAAACATCAAATTGTTATATTGTAGAATTTATTTTAGACAACATTTGATAAATACTTGCAAATGTAAAATATGTTTATGGCATAAACAGCTCAAATAACTTAACTATTCTCAAATAAATAAGCATTGAGTGGACTGATGAGGTGACTCTCTCTTACTCAATACTCTTGTATTTAACAATATTAATTCAGTTTCAAAGGAAGATCTTCTGTATCTACTGTACATTGTACACAATGGTTAAATAAAAATCTTTGAATCTTTTAGCACTACGTATGAGCAATGCCTTAATTTTAACAATGCGCCATGTCAAAGCACATGCATTGATTCACACCGACATTCAGTCTTGACTAAAATATAGGAATTACTCCAACATAATTTACTAGTAAAAATGTGTTTTAATTACATTGTGGTATTACTACTAATCATTTTACAAATTTGCCAAACATTATTTCAGAAGAAAACAATTTGAGTTTTGCAAGTAGCTATTAGACCCAACCTTTATTTCTTAACATATAAGTAAATCAGTTTTAAAAAAAATCATGCTCAAAATTAATTATATTGTTACAGAGTATTCACATAAAATCAGTGTTGTTACATATCATCCAACTTACAGTATACTGTTCAGTACAAATATATTATTTTTTATCCGAGCCGTAAGTGTCATTCTAAACACAAGCGCGTTTTGACACTTACCTTCCAGCTCTGCATGCAGTAGGTCTCACAGTTGACAGTGCGACAGAGACAGCTGACGTACATAAGGAGAGATTGCTGGGGTAGAGTGCTGTAGCAGACGACTGTGTCCAATACCTGAAGGCAGGCAATCACTGTTTGCGTGTCAGGGCACTTCATTGCCATAATACTGATATTGCTGAAAAAGTCAAAGTTCTTTATTGCACATAAACATTTGAACATATTACAGAGTAATAACAAACAGGTGCATTGTCAATATATGTAATCTAAGTCAAACAATAACAATAATAATAATAATACTTATCCTAAATATAATAATAACTAACTGAAACGACAGAATTTGTATAAATTGTATTTATACAAAACTGAATTATATGTCTTCTGAATTATAACTCTGATAGTCGTGTCTTCCAAGAATTCATCAATACTATAATATGCCCTATCAGTCATTAAGTCCTTAATATAGTGCTTAAACTTGTTTTTGGTAAAGGATTTAAGAGTTGCTGGTAATCTATTATAAAGGCGTATTCCCATATAAAGAGGACTTTTTTCAAACAGTGCAAGATATTGCGTGTGTTATAAGAGTGTTGAACTCTAAATTGTTTGAAAAGGCTGTCATTTCTATGAACAAAATTTAACAATTCAAAAATATACATACTTGGTAGGGGCATTACATGTAATTTTTTAAAAAGAGGACGACAGCTTGTTCTATAACTTTCCTCTGAAATAACTCTAATTATGCCTTTTTGAATTCTAAATACTTTAATGAAATCAGTTGAGGTTCCCCACAGTACAATACCATACTGTGGAGCAAGGAATGGACATAGGCATAATACACAATTTTTAATGTATCTAATGAGACAGAATTTTTTAGAACGTTTAATGCAAATCGGAATGAGCTTAGTTTATTTACTAAAAGCTGAATGTGTTGTTTCTAATTCAAGTTTTTATCCATATTAATGCCAAGAAATTTATGGCAGTCAGTTAGATTAAATTCTGTATGTTTTAATTGATTATTGATGTAATTTTGTGTTTGAAAGTGCATTATGTTAGTCTTTGTTTCATTTAATAAAAGCCCATTTGATTTAAACCATGCTTTTAGTTCAAGTAAAGTAGACTTAACGGTTTTTCCAGTCGAATTAAACTAGGTTCACTAACTATGACACTGGTGTCGTCAGCAAATAGAATAAAATTTCTTGGAACAATTTCAATTTCAATTTCAAAATTCCTTTATTCATATAATATACAGTTGTACATAGAATAGTGTCACTAATCCTATAACAATACATATAAAATAGTATTATAATTATTTATTAACTTGGCTATCCCAAAATTCTTCAAAGGAATAAGGTGCAAGTTTTATCATGTAAGTTTTCAATTGTTTTTTAAAAATTTTCATATTTTTTTCTGTTAAGAAATTTTGTGGGAGACGATGAAGAAAAGTTTTCCCAATAAACAGAGTTTTCTTTTTATAAAACTCTAAATTGTGCTTTTCAATACTTTGAGAATGATTGCGAGTGTTATATATATGCTTATTTTCATTAAGTACGGGGTCTGCAAACTGTTTGACATAAGTTACTGTTTCAAAAATATACAAAGCATAAACTGTCAGTATTTCCATATCACCAAATAAATGTTTAACTGAATCTATTGTACATTATCCTGATTGCTCCTTTTTGCTGTAGTAAATCGATTTAAATTTTATTTGTGGTCGCTCCATATATACTAATGCCATATGCTAAATGGGAATGCACCAATGAGTAATATACTATTAACAATGTTTCCAAACTACAAATCTGACATAACTGCCTCATGGCATACAAACCAGAAGAAATTTTATTGATAACATGATCGATATGATTACTCCAATCTAGGTGTTTGTCAATTATAAGACCAAGAAATTTTGTAGATTCCACTTGTAATAATTTGTCATTGTCTAAGAATATATTTGGATTTAACTTTTTTCTACTTTGTTTAGTAGAAAATGATATAAAATTTGATTTATTTGGATTTAAAAGAAGATTCTTGCTGTTAAAAAATTGCTTTACACTGGAAAGACTAATATATGATGAAATCTCAATACTCTCCTGTGAATTACCTGCAATAGTTATATTAGTGTCATCAGCATACAAACATGCCCTCCCATTATCCGAAACAAAGCCTGGTAATCCCCTTATATAACAGAGAAATAAAAGGGGCCCCAGGACCGATCCCTGTGGAACTCCATGTCGAACAGTCTGTAATTGGGAATTACATTTCTTGATATAGGTGTACTTGCTTAAGGATTCATTGTGCTCAATTTCAACATACTGCTGTCTAAAAGAGAGATAGGATTCAAACCATTTGAGCTCTTTACCATTAATACCTAAATCCTCTAAGGAGTGTAAAAGTTTTGTATGTGACACACTATCAAAAGCTCTAGTTAAATCCAAAAAAATGCCTACCACTTTTTCTCCTTTATCTATTGATTCTATTATTGACTGAATAAATTCTATTCCTGCTGTAATTGTCGATTTCCCTGATTGGAATCCATGTTGCTCTTTGTCTAATAATTTATTTTCATACAAAAAATCTTTTAACTGAATGTAAACTGCTTTTTCAAAGATTTTTGAGAAAATTGGTAGCAGTGATATGGGGCGGTAACATGAAGGATCTTGTAAATCTCCTTTTTTTAAAATCGGAATAATCTTAGCTATTTTAAGTTGATCTGGGAAAATACCTGAAATTAAGGAGGAATTTAAAATATGTAATAGTGGTTTTAAAATTGAAGGTAAGACTCTTTTTACAATAACAATTGGGATATCATCATTCCCTGATGAATACTTATTTTCAAAAGAAAGAACAATTTGTTCCAGTTCTCTCTTGCTTAACTGTAGAAATCTAAACTTGTTTTTTGTAAAGGTATTTGGGAACTGTTTTATTTTACTACCTGGCCCTTGAACAATTTTGGGGGAAACATGTTTGTCAAAAGCATGTACAAAATGATCATTAAAAACATTACTAACAACAGTAGGGTCTGTAATCAGTGCACCATTATGATTAATCTCCATATTACAATTTGTTAGTGACTTATTGTTTACTTCTGATTTAATTAGATTCCAAGTTGTTTTTATTTTATTTGTTGAAATATTTATTTTACTGTCAAAAAAATTCTTTTTGTTGTTTTTTATACATCTTTTAAGTGCGTCTTTTGAATCCTTAATTAAGACTTTTATATTTGCATTTTTACTTGATCTATATATTTCTTCCAATTCACGAATCTCAGCCTTTTTTGTTTTTACTTCCTCTGTAATCCAATGACTCAATTTAGTTTCTTTTATTGTTGACATAGATTTAGGGAAACAAATATCAAAATGAAATGTAAATAAATCAATAAAAACGTTATATTTTGACTCTACTGGAGCTTGATAAACATCCAGCCAGGTTTCTTTGAGTAATATATTTTTAAATAAACTGATATTGCCTTCTTTAAATTTTCTGCAAAATTTCTTTGTAATTTTTTTAGTACCATCTACTGAACAAGAAATTTCAAAGAGCTGAGCATCGTGATCTGAAACATTATTAATAATACCAGTTATTTTGCAATTTCTGCCTTTTATATTACTAATAACATTATCAACTGCAGTTTGTGATTCAGAGGTAACCCTGGTTGGAAAATCTACCCAGTAAGATAAATTAAACTGATTCAAAACATTATTAAACAAATTGTATGTCCTGTTTTGATTCAACACATTTATGTTAAAATCCCCTGTTAGGATTACATTTTCAAAATTAGTAACTAAAATACTACATAATATTTCAAATTTATTTAGAAAGCTTTCAATTAAACAATTTTGAGGAGATCTATAAATACAACATAATACAAATTTAAAGTCACTTAAAGAAATATCAGCAAGGCAGCACTCAAACTCCTTTTCCTCTATTAGCAACTGAATATTTGGTATTATCAATCTTTTACATTTAATATTATTTTTTGTTAATATGACGACTCCACCACCTAGTGACTTTACTCTAGCAAAATAAGAACATACTTTATAATCTAGACAATTCAAAGCTAGAATTTCTGGTTCTCTCATCTTATGTTCTGACAGTGTCACAATGCTAGGCTGTACCTCTATTAGATTAATTTTCAAAATATCTAACCTGGATTGTAAGTGCTGCACATTTTGGTTAAATATTGAACAATTTCTTTGATCATCATGGATTGGTTTCAAGTAAGATTTATGAGGTATTTCTGCACCAGTTAATGTTTTATTGCATCTAAAAAACTAATAGCATTACCAAGATCAGGTAGGCCTAAGTTGTATGTGTTAAGTGTTTGAGTAGGTTCATTAACCTGAACAGGTGTATTAAAACCATGGAACAAGCCAGGAGACACCGATGAATTATGATCTACAACTGAACCGGTTGAAGTGGATAAAGCTCGAAGAGGGGAAACACATTCAAAACCTACACTATTTTCATTAATACATCTGTCATTCTCAGAGTGCAATTCAACATTAGCTAGTATAGTGTCAGCAAGTATAGAACATAATTTATTTTTGCCAGTAAAATTATAATGTAACCCCTGCCTTGTATGATCTCTTTTAAGAAACTTATTTCCATTCTTAATTAATAACATTTTTTTGTGATCCTTAGCTAAATTAACAATTTCACAGTTCCTCATTTGATTACATTTGATAATTTTTTTATTTAGAAAAGGTTTGTCAAATCTGTGTGGAATATTTGGTACAATAACATTTGTAGATTGTACTACAGGTAAAATTACATCCAAGTTAAACAAGGAGGTTGGAGGGTTTCCAGAAGCTAGATTATTATTGACAGAAATGTCATTGGTACCACCCACAATAATTACATAGTCCTTTTCACTATAATTCTTAGTTAAAGCAGTCACATTTTGTGTCACTTCATGTAGTTTGGCATTTGGTTTGAAGATAGTTGTAACATCAAAGCAGTCTCCCAACTTATCCTGCAATAGTGCACCACAACCCCGCCCATGACTATCTGCCAGTAGTAGAACTTTGTGAGGTTTGGGTCTTCTAGCTGAGAATTTATTATGGTTATATTTCTTTGTTTTTGGACTAAATAGTTTATCTGAAGAACCTAGATGATCTTGAGATGCCTCTTCATTAAACCCAGACAAAACATCAAAAGAGTTACTTGTTCTTATGCTTTGAACTTTAGATTGTAGAACTGGAGACTTGTTACATTTTGAATACCCAGCAGATACTTTGTACCAGCCTTCTTCATTTCTCTTACAAATGCTATGTCTACCCATCTTATTAAATTTGTCTTGATTGTCATTTGTATCTTGAGACTCTTGGTTCATCATTAGTGAAAGCAATACATCTTTGTTCATGGTGGAACCATTAACCATCATGCATGCTAGAAAATATCTCTTTTTTATACAGTCAATATCTGTCAAAGTTGGAAAAACAATTGTTTCTAAGTCATTATCCAAGTTTTTAACAATGCAATCTATTGCTGACAAAGCATACACTCCACAGTCATAGGAGTTAAGTTGTACTGGTCCCTTAAGCTTAATTATAACTGGGCAGACATTTTGGCCAAAGTAATGTGTCAATTTAGAAGCAACAGTTTTAGCATGATTCCAGTTATAATCGTCTTTCGAATCATAGTAGTAAAATTTGTTTAATAATTTATTATATACCAAGACACTCCAGTGAGAGCCACTCTGTTTCTCCACTTCCATCCCATCATTAATAGCCATAATAATAACATTTCTTTTGTTTAAGAACAATGGATCAAGGTATTCATTAACTTCGCTTAAATTCTTTATAGCATTAGTAATTATAGGATTCATTAAATATGTAGAGCTGTCACTCCCTATTATTTTCATTGTAACTACATCAAAATAGTTAGTAAAAACTTCATCAGGTAGCCAGGATTTAGTCATAATACTCAGTTTATTTAGTGCTAAGTCTCTCTCATATTTTATATTGTTTAAATTTTTGATTAGTTTGAAGTTTTCTTCTTTTACTTGTTCAAGGAGATTTTTATTTTCATCATAAGCAGATTTTAAAGATTGTGTCTTATTTTCAGATAAAGTTTGTGACACTAAGCTTATTTTTACTTTATCATTGTTAACACATTTCGTTTTGTTAGCATCAGTTGAAAGTTTTCCCTTGGGCCTTAAAAGCATAGGACTATTTGATAATCTTTTTTTATTTTGCGACATTTGGTGATGTGTTAAATAATTGGCTTTGATTAATTGAATTTAACAAATATACTTGTTATTATTTATTTTAGTAGAAGGGAATATATTTCAGCTACATAGTTTCAAATAAGCCAACAATAGATATAGCAACCATAACAGACATGTCAAAGTAAATTAAAGCTCATTGTTATTTAAGCAATAAAATTAATTATCCCTAGTTTTGAGAATCTGTTGCATAAAATCAAGTACAACAGCAGACAGAAGAATATGCTTATAATTGACAGCTGGAGCTAACAATCTGCTGATAGGCAAGACCACTTTTAGAGCTGCAGTTTGCACATACCCAATTGGGGCAAGTCATGTAGTGTTCAGACAGGAAATAACTACTTGAGTCAGGCACTTTTTACTTCCTATTATTTCAGTCAAAAAATAAAATAATCTTCAGTTTGACATTTACTTTTAAAATTATTGTGTTAGAGAGTTTACAATGTGTAAATATTTTCACCAACTAAAGGTATTTACTCTTTAACCATGTTATATATCACTTTAAATGCAACTCTCTGCAACCATGTGATCTGTGAAATAAATAGTAAGTGTATATTATAAGTTGAAATATTAATTTAGTAACCTGTTTCAAATATAAATTTATCTATCTGGCGTTAAAAATGTACTTATCTGTGATCCTTAAAACATTTAACTAATAAAACAAACGAATTATTTTTGTATATTTAATGAAAAACAGCACACACAAGATTGCACTACACAATTCCTGACAATAACCTTGTTGTTAATTCTGTACAAAATTATAGATCATTTTTCCTTAAAATACGTGTTTATGCATTTTGTGTATGTTTCATGAAAGGTATTGAAAATAAGTAATTAACCATGCGTGGTTAAGTCATTAATATAAATTAAGAATAGTGTTGGCCCCAAAATGGAACCTTGAGGGACACCAAAAGTTACTTTATTTATTTATTTATTATTTATATATTTAATTTTACAAAAATGCTACAAAACAGGCAAATCCCAATTACATTATAGCATTAAATATATATCTAAATAATGAACAGCATGCTTAGATTAATTTACTACAGAATATAATACAATAGGTCTATAAGGTTTTTATTTTATTTTTTATTTATTTTGTTTTTCCAAGAGCACTTTAGTCCAACTAGAGTAGATTCTATTAGATTTTTTAACAAGGACTGTTTTTTGCTGTCTTCCCTCTAGGTATGACTTCATTAGAGTAAGGGCCTTACCTTGTATACCCAAATCGGACATTTTTGCTATTAATAAGTTATGGTCAACACAGTCGAAAGCCCTGGACAAGTCACAGAACAGTCCTGTGGTATGTTGATGCTCGTCCAGGGTTCCAGCAGTTCTGTTTACAAAAGATATTAAAGCTGATTCAGTGTTTTTATTTTTTCTAAAGCCAAATTGTTCATTTGCAATTAATCTGTTGCTTTCAAGAATGTTTGTAATCTTATTTAAGAAGGGATAAAAATTTTCTTCACTATAAAATCTTGTCTTGATCACATTTTTTGGTAGTGACTTACCATCTTGTGAGCTCGGCAGAGAGATTAACAATGCATTGTGATCTGATAAAGAAGAATTAATATTATAAATTACATTACTGCCAAAATTTGTGCTGGTTAGTATATTGTCAATACAGGATGCCGAACGAGATGTTATTCTAGTCGGCTGTCTGTTATTTATTTTAAATCCAAATTCATTAACTAAATTTTGGAAAAGAAAAGAATGGTTATCATTTTTAAGAAGATTGATATTAAATTCTGAAGCAATTACAATTTTGTTGTATTTTGATTCTTTTTCAAGTTTTATTAATAGACATTTCAATTTTTGTAAACATATTTTAGCTATGCTATAATTGGGAATTCTATACAGTGCTATCACTATACAATTTATTGACTTTATTTCAACTAAAGAACCTTCAAAAGTTAATTCTTCATTAACACATTCCGTGCGGCTCGGTAGCGGGCTACCGATGCGGTGCCGAGCACTACAACCGACTCGGTAGCCGGCTACAGAGGGCGCCTATTATTTCCCATTGCTTCCCTGACATGCTGTTTTTCGTCATATTAGGTTGGTACTGCGCAGCATTGTGTCTGGAATGTGTGTCGACCTTGTTGTCGCGTCAGTTTGGCATTCCCGCCAGTTTGTTCCTTCCACGCCCACGTTCTTTCGGCCGCTCTTTCTTTGTTTGTGCGCAGTGTTGTTTTTCTATATATTTTATTTTTTATATACAATTGTGTTTATTTAGTGTTAACATAACGAGTCAACATAACATTCTACACATAAAATCAATGTGTTGACAAGCCAGGCCTGTGTTTAGGTGAGTGCTTTGAAGCCTACCATGACAATCTGTAAAAGAAGTGGACTAAGGGTGGTTGGTAGGGTTGTGTATATATGTAAATATTTTTTATAAGTAATAACCTTTAGTATTAGGCTGAAAACTATAAAATTATAAAAGTGCGTAATAAACACTTTTTGGTGCGGTCAAGCAAACGTTAGGGTATAGAATTTTGGGAGACAATGCGGCTCGGTAGCCGTAATACAATACCCATGGATTATTGTGAACTGGATACCATCCAAAATTACTGAAAATATCATTCTAACACCATTTCCAGTGATATCTACATACAAGGTAAGATTTCATATTTTTTTTTTTTCAGCTCCTAGGTCAAATTGGTATATTTAGCTGTAGCAGTCAATGTGTTAAAACAAAGCTAGATCCTCTCTTACAATAAAATCTATATCACTGTCAATCAGTATACAAGATCCTCCCCGTGATTTATTTTAAAAAAAACCATCAGCTAATTTGAATTTATCTAATTTATTTAGGAAAATAGAGTTAGTTGGGTTTAAATTATGTTCACTTAGACAAATAATTTTGATATCCAGGTTACAAGTATTTAGAAAGATTTAAAGTTCATTAAATTTTTCTTTGATGCCTTGGATATTATAATGTAATAAATAACATAGCTACATTAGTTTTTTAGAAAAAACATTATTTTGATTTAAATTTTTATAGTTGATGTTAGGAAAAAAGTCGGATTTGTTCGATAAGTTTTGAAACTTAGTTTGATTAATTTCTGCATATATATTTTGTTTTTTGTGCTGTGCTTCTTAAAAAATAACTATTATAATTAGGATTGACTCTACAGTCTTTAACTATTGAAAGAAGCTTATCTCGTTTTCTTTCATCTGATGTCTCGAATCCAGGAAAAGTAGGGTCGTCAGGTGAGACTTCAACTTCACTCAACCCATCTGTTCTCGAGTGACAGTATGAGTAAGGCCAGCCAACAGGAGTTAGACAATAGACAATATCTTTATTACATGATCATTAAGAACAGTAATGCGTCAAATTTGTGATAGTTACAATGCAAAAATGAGAGATGAACAGTGAATACAAGTAATGAAAAATAAGTACAATTTTTTGTCACAGTGCCATGAACTCTTCCATAGTATAGACTGGGTGGTTGATTAGATAGTCTCGTAGCTTCTTCTGTAAGGTCTTCCCCTTTAGAGTTTGTATGTTCTGGGGTAGCATGTTCCAAAGTTTCCGGCCGATGTAGGATGGTTTCTTCTCATATAAGCTTGTACGATGATGTGGTAGTACATATTCAGCTGTGTGGCGTGTGTTGTATACATGGGCCTCTCCCATTCTTCGAAAACTTAATTTATCCACATGGAGTATGACCTCTTGAATGTATATGGCTGTGACAGTGAGAATTCCTAATGATTGAAATGCTTCTCTGCAGCTGTGGAGTGGTGGTTCTAGTTGTCCTTGCTAGTATACTCACTGCCATTTGCCCATGAAGTTCTGGTAGAGCTGTTGATGTTGACTGCTCGTCATGTTGTTGATGGACAAGTATATCTGCCATTAAGATGTTTTTGGCCACATTTAAGATGTGAAGTCCAGCTTGCAGCTCCTTCCCAGAGTCCTCCATATTTAATCCCCTGCAATAATCCTGGGATGTATTGTGAATACTAGTTTTCACAGATGAATTAAAGTCAATTCCAGCACTTCCTTCAGATCCTTGGTTTCCCATTTGTTTTCTTTCTTCATTATAAGTGATTTCTTCATCGATGTCTTCTATTGTTTGTTTTATTAAATTTGCAATTTCTCTTTTACCTTTTTTATTAAAATGTAGTCCATGTCTTGTGTACATATGACGTGTTAGTTCGTCCAGGGCAATGTACCATACATGTTCCATACCTCTTCCTAAGACTTGGATACATTCATTTACTTCTGTCACACTGTCACATGATTCTGGCTCCAATTGTCTCATTGGCAAACTTGCAATCACTAGATTTGTATGTTTTGTCTTTTCCATGATTTGTTTAAATTCATTTAAAAGCTTGTGTTCATTGCCAATGATTTTATTATTTCAGCCTCCCATTAAAATAACAATGTCATTTTTATTAAATTTGTCTGTAAAGTTGTCTAGATCATTGACAACCTCACACAACTTTGCATTTGGTTTAAATATATTCAAAATGTTTTTATTTGTTGAGGTCCATTGGTTTGAAACATGTTGATAGAGATTTCTGCCATGGCTGTCTAAAAAAGCCATGGCTAGAATTAAAATTTTTTGTTTTCCTTCAATTGTCTGGATTTTTGCCTTTATATTTTTGTTAATTGCTAATTTAGGTTTGTTTTTAGGGTTCCTGATGTTATTTTGATGATTTTCAGTGGATTCAGTTAACAAATTTTCACTCCTGCCAGTATTTTTATTTGTTAGGAAACTGTATTTATTTTCTGTATGGATAGGGATACTAGTTTGTAGAGGTTTGCTTTTAGCTGTTTTTTAGGGAATTTGAAATGTTCATTTCTAGTTTTTGTGTTTTTTTCTTGTAACTCCTCCAACTGTTGACTAATAATTTGTATAACTTCTTGTTTAAAAGCACACTCATTTTCAAGTACATTAATTTTACTTAGCACATGATCTTTATCACTAAAAAACGGAAATAAAATATGTACTTTTGTCCATTGCTATTTTTCTGAAAATGTTTGCTGACTCTAAATTTCTAGCAGTAGAGAATGATGATCAGTTTTCAATAGTTAACTACATTCAGGAAAAACTACTTTTTAAAAAGTTAAGGTCTTTTAACCCTTCAAACGCAGAAATTATTTTACCCAATTTTAAATTAACGCATAATTATGTAAAAACTTAATTTTAACAAAATGTGAAGTTAATTTTTTAAAAAGTTTTAGTATCATAAAGGAACTTGAAAAAACAGATTTATACTAAGAGTTCAAATTTGGCACGGATGGCTAGGCTATAGGGTACGGAGTGTTTAGTGTTGTTGGGGTGACAGCTGGAATAGTGAAGGTATTGTTGTTTATTGGTAGGTTTGATGTGAATATCAGTTTAAAGGACACCGTCCTCCAATCCAATTTCAACATCAAGAAAGACTATGCGTTCGGAGGAGGATTACCAGGTGAAATTCAGGGATGAAATGTTTTGTAGGCTTTGAAGAAAGGTTTCAAGATTGGTTTCGGAATCAGTCCTGATCATGAATATATCATCAATGAAACGGAGCCAGCAGAGGGTTTGAATGGGTTGTTTTTGGGTTGTCTTCTCCAATTTCCCCATGAACAGATTGACATAGGAAGTGGCTCAATTCATTTTTTCAAGGATGAATTGAGTCAGCTGAAGTTGGAAGGAAGTGCTAGGTTTGGTGTTTGGAGGGCGTGTATTGAGGAAATACTCAATAGCAGCTAAGCCATGAGCATGGGTTATATTGGTGTACAGTGAAGTGGCATCAACGGTAATCAGTTTGGTGTTAAGGGGTAGAGCTTGGGGAAGATTGGAAAGAAGACTAAGGAAATGATTGGTATCCTGGACGTGGAAAGAAAGAGGTTGTACTAGAGGTTGGAGTTTGTCATCGACAAAGGCAGAGATACGTTCGATAATAGAATTATAGCCGATCTTCCTCTTTACTGCCTTTGGAATTCTAATGTTATCTGTTCTTTCAAGTGCTGATAGTACTGATAAGGAAATAGTCTGAAGATATTTTCTGACGAAGTTATTTCGTTAATCTTTTGGTCAGAAATTGTCGTTTCATGTTCTGTTTATCACCACTTTTCACTCCTGAAACATTCCTGATATGAAAGCTATCTCCCCTTTGGTTTTCTGGAACCAGAACCAGTTCTTTTATCAATAACGATAGAACTGGCCGGATTAATGGTGGGGGGGGGGACTGGCGAAGGCCGGATTATAGAGGGACTACCGTATCTTGTTTGAGTAATGAAAACTTTATCGTTATCATTGATTGCTAATGGCTGCCTATAGAGAGCATTTTGTTTTTAGTAAATGCTCAGAGAAAATACTACTTAAAAATCTTAAAATATATTATTTAAGACATAATCCAGGACGTTCTGTGACGTACACATTTGCAACCAACGGAAACATTAGTATTTTTTTCAGTCCAGTACAGTCATACAGTTTCTGCTAGTTACTCAGGCAGGTTGTCAGAATTTATTAAGATTCGATAATAAAGAACTAAAAAATATAAGTGCATACCAAAATTGACTTTTTCATTTGTCGACAATGAATTAGTGGTCATCGTTATATCTTGGTATAATAAACTTGAACTAAACATAAACAAACAGAGTTTGTATCCCTTAATTAAATGTTTTACCTCTATATTAAAAACTCGGGAATATATTTATGGATAAAACAGTAGGTTTAAACGATTCTTGGCGATTATTTATGTGACTTGAAGACGCAGCTCATTCTTGGAACAATTGGTGAAATAAAATACAGTATTTTAATAACAAAATTTATGTTATTTTTATTGGTATTAGTAGTTATAAATAAAATATAAAATTATGTTTATATTAACTAGTAATTTAATCATAATACTGTGAACAAAGGATATTTACTAAACAAAATTATTGTACACACGGACCGTCGGCAGTGTGTAAAGGCAGACAACAGAAAATCTGACTGGGAACTGGTGACTAGAGGTGTGCCCCAGGGTTCTGTGCTTGGGCCACTCTTATTCTTACTCTACATTAACGATGTGACTACTGTTATCAATTTCTGCAAATTTCACTTATACGCTGACGACCTACAAATATATACTCACTTCACTCTGAAAGACTTGCCTACTGCCGTAACTAACATTAACTGTGATATCCAGTCCAGTCACAAATTGGGCTGTCAAGCATGGCTTAAAGCTCAATGAGGCCAAAACCCAAACAATATTGTTGGGCTCTACTAGACTCACTTCTAACATTGACCTGACAAATATACCAAAACTCAAACTTAACAATACAGAATTACCGTTTTGTGACAAAGTTAAAAACCTAGGACTTATTATGAATAAAAATTTGAACTGGACTGATCAAGTAGCTGTAATGTGTAATAGAGTTTTTGCTGCTATACACACTATGAAAAGATTTGCCATGTTTTTCCCTCTCAATGTCAAGGTGTTGTTAGTAAAGACTCTAGTTTTCACTCACTTTAACTACTGTGATACTGTAATCAATGACATGTCTGTTGAGCTCGCGGAAAGATTACAGCGTGCCCAAAACTACTGTATCAGATTTATTTTCAACCTGAGGCGAAGGGATCATGTTACTCCATTTTTCTACCAATTATCTATCTTAAAGTTAAACAATCTTCGACAATTCCATATCCTGATATTGTTGCACAGTATTCTTCAAAACCAAATTCCTAATTATCTGTCAGAGCAGTTTGTTTATCTGTCACAAGTTGGTGTGCGTAGAACAAGACGTGGTGAGTCAATGTTAGCTATTCCAGTTCACCGCACCACCACTTTCAACAAATCATTTATTGTCTCCGCGTGCAGGCTCTGGAATGCTCTGCCTGATAATATCAGATCCATCGATAAGCGCACTAGGTTTGGGGCGGAGGTGAGGTGCTATCTGCTGCGGGCCTAGCGGGAGTAGTGGTTGGTATCGCTGTGGCTTGGTGGTGGCGGTAATGAGTGATTGTGCCGAATGAATGTAGTTTTGAATAAATGTTATGAATAACAGTAGTTTTGTTTGAGATAGTCGAAATATTTTTAAGTTTAAATATAATGTTTCACATTTTTTGACTTTATATGTTTTACTTCGTACATTGCAATTTCTATTTTGTATTTCCTTGTAAATTGTTATTTACATTTGAAAATATCATGTTATGTATGATGAGGTTAAGTGGTAGAGAGGGCTTTGCAGCCCTAACTTCGCCCCTTGAATATAAATAAAGACGTTTTTCATTTCATTTCATTTATTCATTTTTTGACAAAGAACTAGATCAATACTTGAGGAATAAATATAAATTCTAAATTAAATCTGTAATTCAATCACATAGAATCGCTTGCTGCAATGAGAGAATCAACTACCCTCACTGTTGTCAGTTTTTTGATCACAACCACCTTGACATATCACGTAAGAGACGATACCTGCATTCCTCCCATTTTAGGAACATATTTCTATACAATTATTATTTTACTATTTATAACTACTGGAGAAAATGTCTGTGTTTAAATTATGAAATAATCACATTCATTACGATCCTTTGTATTAGGCCATCATTTTAGGAAACTAAGGATGTTGGATTATTTCCATGTAATTTTTTTGCTTTTCAAATATTAAAAATAAAACAATATAAACGGTCTAATCATGTACTTTATTTCAACTTTTTTACTTGTTTGTTGAGTTTAAATGTAAATTAGACAAATAATGTATTTAAAAATCCTTTTAATTAAAATATTTTAATTTATAACAGTGTGTTTCTACCTTATTATTCTGGTAAATATCCTCTATTTGGAATGTTGTAATTTCCTCAGAAATTAATATTGTAATTTTGGGGTATGTAATTTAGTTTCTCAATTAGATGATTTCTTTTTGCAGCCATCTCTTTCATTCTGTAACAACGTCGCATGTTATTCTACTTTGTCCTAAATGGGGTAATTTTTTCACAACCTTTTTTTATTAAAATATGACAAGTGTTAGTAAAATTTATTACATGGTTATCTCTTTTTGAGCCACCACACAAGGACTCCTCTAACATGAACTGTCTGAAGATCATATTGTCATGAATATTAATGCTGTCAAATGTACGGAAGTGCTTTGGCAGAACTAATTTACTTACTGAACAAATCCATGCAGAATATTCTCGTCTATGTATGCAGCATTGTACTTGATCAAGTTTTCAAGCACTTGCAGATAGTCGATTTCTCGATCTGCTGAATCGATTTCTCCAATCCACTCCAGCATGAATGGACCAATCTCCTCTTCCAAGTATTCTATGTTGCGACCTCTATCGATTAAGCTCATCAATAAATCCAGTCTGTTGGCAATAATATTATATTAACAAATTTTCTTAAACTTAATTCTACTTAATACAATATAAAAATTACAGTATTATAAAGAGGCATGTTAAAATACAGGGTGGCCCATAAAAACCTGACGGTTTTTAAAATAAAATGACTGTGTTACATATTAATTTTTATTTTTTTAAATAACCAAAACATTCCCTTATACATGCTATTTTTATTTATGGAATACAATATCACTGAGAAGCATTCCTCCGAAGTTCACACAAGTCTCTAATCTTTTAACAAAATTTGACATTACTCTATGGATCATAGGCAGCGGTAATGCAGCAACCTCGTTCCTAATGCAGTTCTTCAAACCAAAAATGGTGTTAGGTTTTACATTATAAACTTTACCCTTCAAGTAACTGCACAGCCAAAAATCACAAGCTCTTAGGTCGGGCGATCGTGCAGGCTAAGCGACATCATCAAAGCGAGAGATGAAATGTCTTGGGAATTGGTATCATAAAACATTCATAGACTAATTGGCTGTGTGCACTGTTGTGCCATCTTGCTGGAACCACAGAGAGTACATTTCAATATTTAGCTCTAGCGGTTGGGGAATTAAGAAGTTCTGAATCATGTCAACATTTCGTTCTGCATTCACAGAAACTGTTGCAGCAGTGTAATCTTCAAAAAAATATGGCCCAATCACTCCAAAACATGCAACACCACACCACACAGTAAATCTTTAACTAGCAAGGGTTGTTCTTGAATATCTTTAGGATTATCTCTTGACCAATTATGTTAACTACAATTCTGAGGGTTAATATTTCCTATAAAATCAAAATGAGCTTCGTCAGACATTATCAAACATTGCAGTATGTTTTTTTCTTGAAAGCGTTGCAGTAGCGTTTGACAGAAAGTTCTGCGAAACCCAGGATCTGTGTCATTAAGTTTTTACACAACCTGTATCTTGTAAGGATGGAAGTTCAAATCGAGGTATAAAATTCGATGTATACTTGCTATTGAAACTGCTAATGTATTGGACTGGTAATGCAACGGACTGCCTCCTGGCTGATCGTTTTGGGTTTTGAAGCACTGCTTCATGAATTATTTCAACATTCTCATGGATACGAACGAACAGATCTAGGCCTACCAGTTGGTTTCTTTTTTAGTGCGGATGCAATGTTTCTAAAATTAGAAACCCACTTATTAATGGTGTTCTGACAGGGAACACGGCCATGACTTGGAACATGAAAATTGTTACAAAAAAGTCATTGTGTAACAGTAACAGACTCATATTATTAAAAAAAAACACTTCAATGACAAAAACACGATGTTGAACCGTCCACTGATCCATGTTTACTAAAATGGCATAACCTATATTACCATATGCTACAACAATGACATCTGTAAACAAATGTACTATTTATATACAGCTGTTTTAAAAGTGTCAGATTTTTATGGGCCACCCCTTATATGAAAAAGAAAAGCTTTGCTCATTGAGGGCTATATTCCCACGTTGTGACCATTGTAAGAAAATTGATATCAAATATTTTAATTACAACAGCAAGCAAAGTTGTAAGCCCCCACCATGTGCAAGGCCAATCTTTACAGGCCAATCTTTACAGGCCAATCTTTACAAGGCCAATCTTTACAGGCCAATCTTTACAGGCCAATCTTTACAAGGCCAATCTTTACAAGGCCAATCTTTACAAGGCCAATCTTTACAGGCCAATCTTTACAAGGCCAATCTTTACAAGGCCAATCTTTACAAGGCCAATCTTTACAAGGCCAATCTTTACAGGCCAATCTTTACAAGGCCAATCTTTACAAGGCCAATCTTTACAGGCCAATCTTTACAAGGCCAATCTTTACAAGGCCAATCTTTACAAGGCCAATCTTTACAAGGCCAATCTTTACAGGCAAATCTTTACAAGGCCAATCTTTACAAGGCCAATCTTTACAAGTCCAATCTTTACAAGGCCAATCTTTACAAGGCCAATCTTTACAAGGCCAATCTTTACAGGCCAATCTTTACAAGGCCAATCTTTACAGGCCAATCTTTACAAGGCCAATCTTTACAAGGCCAATCTTTACAAGGCCAATCTTTACAAGGCCAATCTTTACAAGGCCAATCTTTACAGGCCAATCTTTACAAGGCCAATCTTTACAAGGCCAATCTTTACAAGGCCAATCTTTACAAGGCCAATCTTTACAGGCCAATCTTTACAAGGCCAATCTTTACAAGGCCAATCTTTACAGGCCAATCTTTACAGGCCAATCTTTACAAGGCCAATCTTTACAGGCCAATCTTTACAGGCCAATCTTTACAAGGCCAATCTTTACAAGGCCAATCTTTACAGGCCAATCTTTACAGGCCAATCTTTACAAGGCCAATCTTTACAGGCCAATCTTTACAGGCCAATCTTTACAAGGCCAATCTTTACAAGGCCAATACATGTTTTTACAGTGATACCTATCATAAGCAAAAAAAAAACATTGTAGAAAGTTCATACTAATATGGTACTTCGGTAAAATGTAGTTGGTTAAAGAAATACATAGACAGATTTTTTTCTGATTTTAAAGTTTGTTACCAGTGTTCTAAACTAAAATCTTTGCATAAAATATTAAAGAGTTTGTCAAATTGACTGTTTTTGATACATTAATACAGTTCCTTACAAAAAAAATTAAGCTTTTAAAACAAAATATAACTTTGAATTTAAAAGGTCAAGGAGATTTTATGTTTGATAAAACTATGGCTTCACAATCAAATTTATGCTGCCTAAAATATAGAAATGAAAAAAATTTTGATCTACTCCAAGCCATTTTTTTGTACAAAGCTTGCTCCAGTTTTATAACAATACTATAAATGTGAGAAAACTAATGTACATGTTAGATTTAAGGTCATCAATCTGTCCATGAAGGTAGTTTGATTGATTATGGTTGTACCAATTGGGCGAGAGCTGTAGCGTGCACATGCAGTGGTATCGATCCACCCATACTTGTACAGTGCTTAAAGCCAAAACACATAACTGATTACCTCTGTCCAATATCTTCGGGGTTGGCATGAGTCTTGACCAGTTTAAAGAAGTGAACTCGCATCATGCCCAACCTCGGAGGCCTCATTTGACCTTGCACGAGGCATCGTAGAAAGTAGAATGCCACATGGCGATGTTCTCTTGATATATTATCTTGCAGCAAGTCCTTTACACAATGGTACAGCTTCTTGACTGATTCCTGCCACAGACAAATAGTAGACATTTTTATAGCTGAGTGGTTGGTGTATTCAAAAAAAGTTAACTAAAGCAAATGAACTTCAAAATATGAATTAGTATTACAATGAAAGACAAGAGAGACTAAAAGCCCAAGGACTCAATATTGAGTCCTTCATTTGTATATTATTAATAATTACATGTTTTCAAACCTCCTGCTCTTTAAATATTTAATTTCATTCATAGATTCAAGTTCACTGGTAAAACTAAGCTTCTGGTGGTGACAATTAAGTATGTTAAACTTAGACTGATCAAAGTAAAAAACATACTGAAAATTGAAATTTATTACTGTATAGACCTGTCTTAAAACAAAAGTATTGATTAAAGAAATAAATCTCTGCTGCATACAGTCAGATAACAGATTTTGATTTTGTCACTTAGTTTTTGTATTAAAAGTAAAAACCTGTTTGAAAGAAATTTATGATTCGTAAGATTTTGTAAAAACTAAAAGTTTTAAGCGTTCTTGTCTCATAAAAACATTTTTTACCCCTCTTATCATCATACATCATCCCAGTTGGATCCATTATTCTCACACAATTAGCAGACAATTAGGAAGAACTAGTGGCTAAGGAGTCGTAGGTGCTCTAATCTGAGTTAGATATTAATCCTGTATATCTAACTAATATAGAGTTAGAGGTTCAAATCCTGGTCTTGACTGTTAGTTTTTATCAGTAATATTCACTTTATGTATTGTACTGGTTCTCCCCCTTACTTTGTCTGATAACTTCCCCTTACATACCAATAGTCTATGGGGAATGGGTAGAGTAAAGTTAAAGAGGAGATCGGTCTTTCCTTAAAAAAAATTCTGTAATAGAAAACTTATTTTATTACAAGAACATACATTCATAGAGAACTATAAATAGCTTATTATAGTGTCATTACTGAACGCCTTTTCCTATAACACCTCCTCTTAGTAAAGTAATGATTGAATATTTAAAACTAAGCTTCTGGTGGTGACAATTAAGTATATTAAACGTATTATCTAAGTCATTACATGATTTCTCGTTAAATAAAACCAGAATATCATCGACATAACGGGTGTAAAATATGATATCATGTTCCTTTTTTAATTTACCTAAATTGGATGGAGTCTTCATGATGCTGTAAATAAACTTCTGACAAAATGGCTGACAGTGAACTACACATAGCTAATCCATCGTTTTGTAAGTAAAATTTGTTATTGAAACGGAAGTAATTTTGTTTCAAGATAGTTTTGAGCAACTTTACAATTTGATTTACATACATTTTTTCATATTGTTGTTCTACAAGTTTTTCCTTAACTAAGTTAATCACTTCATCAACTAGCATATTAGTATAAAGATTACATATGTCAAATGAGGCTAACCTAGTCTTATTACACAATTTTACATAATTGACCTTATCGACAAAATCAATACTGTTCTTAACGGTATATTTATTTTCAAGGTTCAAAGCAGAAGTCAAAATATTGGACAATAGCTTTGATACATTGTAAGTTGGCGCAGATTTGAAATTTACCATGGGCCTAATAGGTACATTAGGTTTGTGAATTTTCAGAATACCATTCATTGTGGGTGCCTTAGGATTATTCATCCTACAGCTCTAAACGAACATTTCAGTAATAACTTTTGTACAAGATTTTACAATTTTATTGATTTCATCCTGATATTTATTTGTAGGATCACCTTTTTGTTCTTGAAATTTATTTTCCTTATTACTAAATCTTCGGTTTTAGTAATATAATCTTCTTTTTTCAGAATTACAATTGTGTTGCTCTTATCCGCTTTGTATAATTTATTGTATAACTGTGACTAGATATTCGTTCTGTAACTTCTGTTTTACTTCTGAACAAACTTTATAATTTAAAACCTCTTTCAAATTATTAGTTTGTGTAATGTATTGATATACATTAATATAATATATTTAAATATTGAGTTGTATCAATTAACAATGTTCTATTTCTCAAGTGTAATTATAATTTTATATCGTTATGTTGAAAATATTAAGACTATATTCACGTCTGTATTTATATGTAGTGGTGTGATGTGGTGGCGTGATATGACGTCAGTTAAAAGCAATAAAGCTCTGCCTACCCATCACCTGATTCGTTGAGTGTCAACAGCCCTCACCTCACCTCGACACCTTCGCAGTCTCTTCCAGAAATCCGTAATGTAAACACCGTTCCTCCAGGCAGTCAATGTTACCAGTAACGTGTGCTTATTTTAATTATAAGCTACCCTTATTTATTATCCAAAGGTCTTGGACTAAAAACAGTACAGTGGCGACGAGGCCAATCAAATTATAATTATTGTAAAAACATGTAAATTCTCAGTAATGAAAGGTATGTAACCACGTGCGTCATAAAAATAAAAGTGAAACGTTAGTATACAGAAAGGCGTGTATGATGACCATAATGTATTTGAAAAGTGTATGGAACGTTCAGTATCGGATCACGGGAAGGCGTGTATCGAAATAATGCCGAAAAGTGCTAAACAGTGTTAGTGAGGCTGATGCATATTTGCGAAGACGACGTACTGGAAGATCTTCGTGAATTATACATACCAAATATGGCGGCAATGGTTGGACAGATTTCCGAATTTAACAGTGCTGAAGAGACGTGGGAATCGTATGTGGAAAGATTTGAACTGTTTGTGGATTGTAATTCAATTGCAAAGGAAAAGAAAGTAAGTACGTTATTAACAGTAATTGGAGTTAAGACGTTCAGTTTATTACGCAATATATGTACACCAGATACACCTTCAACTAAACAGTACGGAGATATTGTGAAATTAATCTAAAAGCATTTATATCCAGAACCATCGTTAATTGCCAAGCGTTATAAGTTTAGCTTACGCATTCAACATGAACATGAAAGTATTTCAGACTATGTCGCCAATTTAAAAAAATTGTCTACTCATTGTGAGTTTAAGGAATCATTTACATTAGAGACAGATTAGTGGCCGGTCTCAGGAGTGATTCAATTAAACAAAGGTTGTTATCGGAAAGTGACCTAACCTATGAAAAGGCAGTTCAAATATCGACTTCACTAGAAGCAGCAGAGAGGAACGCAGCATCTTTGATGGGCAGAGCGGATCATCCCGGAGGTTTGCATCGTATGAGTCATGGCAGAGGTGGTGGCAACCAACGTCACTCAAGCAGACAACATCACGACCAACAACCAGGGGGAGGAGAAGATGAATGTAGTGAAGTGTTCGTGTTGTAAAATGTGGTCATGTGTTTTCAAATTGTAAATATAAAAATAATAAGTGTTTTGTTTGTGGCAAACAAGGTCATTTGAAAGTGTTATGTAGAATGGCAGAAAATGTGAGTACAAATACCAGTAATAATTATTATAAGAATAAGTTTAATGATAAACAAAAGTTCAATCAAGGCTGGAATAAATCTTATAAAAGAAATAATACTTGGTCAAAAGGTCAACATTTTGTAGATCAGAATAGGGCTAGTAGTAGTCAGGAAGATAATGCTAATGAGAAAAATGAAGTGGATTTTAATTCTAATGAATTATTATACAGTAATGGTAGTAAAAGCTTTCAATTTATTGAACCAGTTTTGGTAGAAGTCGTACTAGAGGATAAACCTGTCAAAATGGAAATAGACACGGGCTCAGTAGTTTCAGTTGTGTCAGATCAATATTATAACAATAACTTGAAACATGTTAGTCTAGAGAAGACAGAATTAATGATAAGATCATACACTAGTACACCTATTGTTCCTGTAGGGTTATTAAAAGTAAAAGTCAAACATAATGGTATTGAACGTAATTTAGATTTGTATGTTATTAAAAAGGGTGGTAAATCATTGTTAATGGGTGTGACTGGATCCAAGAAATAGAAGTAGAAATAAAAATACCATTAAACCATGTTACTAAATCAGTAGAGGAAAATAAGCTAATTAAACAGATATGTAATGAATTTCCTGAAGTCATGAGTGACAAATTAGGTACTTATAATAAGGGAAAGGTAACTTTAGAACTCAAAGATAATATTACACCTAAATTCTTTAAGCCTAGACCAATACCTTTCGCGCTAAAACCTAAAGTAGAGGCTGAAATAGATACATTAGTTAAAGAGGGTATTTAGTATTGAGGGTGATTTGAGAAATTTTTAAAGCTTATTGTCTTTTCGGAGGACCAACTAACATCCACGTTAGTAGAGGAAACACTACAAAAGACGTTACCACGAACGATCACAGGGAGATGCGTTTTATAAGTAGAAAGTAATGAAAAGGAACTAACTGTACCTTTTAGAGGAGATAGGACATATCTTGGAGCGAAGAACTGAGAAGATGAGAGTTGAGATGACCGTAGAGATGGATCCACCAGGCCTGGGGTGTCGATGTTGTCCAGCGTGGTCAGTTTGTAGCACAACACAACACTGTTAGAGTTCACTTTGAATTGAGACAATATTATTAATTGAAAGTAGAGAGATTGAGAGACGAGAAAAACACGATCACTAATGAAACCAAAAGAGAGGTCACTATAAGAGAGGTCACGGCAAGCGCGACGCCGAGTGAACCGTACTGTATCGCACCATGAGTTCAACTGGGGAGTTAATTTTAGGTATAGGGGTGAAGCGTGTTGACGGGGCTCACACCACCGGATACAAGCGTTAGACAATGTCACCTGATATTTGACTTTTGGCAAGTGCATGTGCATAGAGGTCAGTAACATTATTTAGATTTCAATATAATAACATGTGAATATGTTATGAGTATGTGAATAACAATTTATGCTTAAAAGATTATAAATACAAATAAGAGGAACAAATTATTATATTACTTAATTATGAATTACAACTAACTCTATGTACAATAACTTATACTAAGTACGGAACAGAGGGAATAATTACACCAGTAACAAACTCAGAGTGGGGAACGCCGATTGTATCTATCTTAAAAAAATTGGGTGTGCGTCGGACCACACGGTGGAAGTTATACTTCTTTGGCCATTCTCATACACCCACTCACGCACACAAACAGACAGGATATATAAATGAAATATAAGACATTTTTCAATATTATTCAATATATTTATCTTCAATATATTATACGTGACTTCATTATTATATTATACACCTATATTATCATTATCAGTAATTTCTTCGATTAAATTTCTTCGATTAACAATCGATTAATCGATAGTTCTTAAAAATTTGTTCTTACTTTTCAGCGTGACGCGGTTTCTCGACCAACATCCCATCCCAAAGTGTCTAACGGGCGCAAAGAAGTATAACTTCAAAAAGAACGGTCAAGTTCGTATTTGTGGTGATTACAAAGTAACTCTCAACCCATGTTTAAAAGTAGATAGGTACCCTTTACCTAAAATTGAAGATTTGTTTGTTAGCTAACAAAAAGGTAAACAATTTAGTAAGTTGGATTTAAGCCAAGTTTACCAACAAATTGAGTTAAGCGAAGAATCTGGTAAATTAGTGACTATAAGTACACACAAAGGTTTGTTTGTATACAAAAGAATCCCTTTTGGAGATCATCAGCTCCTGGTATATTTCAAAATATTATTGAAAATATTTTATTAGGACTCCCTGGAATAGTAGTATTTTTAGACGATATTCTTGTTACAGGCAATGATACCAAAGAGCATTTAGAGAGACTTAAACTAGTTTTAAATAGATTAAAGGAAAATGGTTTGACAATAAGAAAAGAAAAATGTGAGTTTTTCAAAGACTCAGTGGAATATTTAGGTTTTGTAATTGACAAAAGAGGTTTACATACCGCGGGAAGCAAGCTACAAGCTATAGTAGAACCTCCACTTCCAAACAATGTTTCAGAGTTAAAAGGGTTCTTGGGGTTAATAAATTACTATGGAAAATTTGTAAAGAACCTAGCAGACATTCTGCACCCTCTGTACAACCTACTTAAAGACGGTGTTGAGTTTAAATTTAGCAAATTAGAACTTGAAGCTTTTGACAGAATTAAACAAGTCTTGATTTCATCTAAAATATTAGCACACTACAATCCAGAATTGGAACTAATACTATCTGTAGATGCTAGTAATTATGGTCTTGGATGTGTCATTAGTCAAACACATTCAGATGGAAGGAAACATCCTGTAGCTTATGGAAGTAGAACTCTAAGTAAAGCTGAACGTAATTATAGTCAGCTAGATAAGGAAGCTCTAGCTAATAATATTTGGTGTAAAAATTGTTTAACCAATATTTATGGGGCAGACATTTCATACTAAGAACAGATTGTAAACCATTAACTAGTATTTTTTGCCCAAAGAAAGTACTACCCGCTATGGCAGCTAGTAGGTTGCAAAGATATGCCTTGTTTTTAGCAGGTAATGATTTAGCCTTGTTTTTAGCAGAGGAAAATAGCGCAGACGGATTGTCTCGTTTACCTTTAAATGACAATGTAAATAGCCATGATTGTACAGATATTGATAATGTTACAGGAACTTACCTTTAAAATATTGTAGAAAGTAATATACCTCTTAATTTTAAGAATGTAGCAGATGAAACTGGTAAAGATAAAGTTTTAGGTAGGGTATTAGCATATGTTAAATATGGTTGGTCTTCATCTTATGTAAACAATGTTCGAGATGACTTAATTGATTATTTTTGTAAGAAAGATGAGCTTACAGTTGAACAAAACATAGTTATGTGGGGACATATAGTTCTTAGTTCTTTAAAATGTAATTTGTTAAATGAGTTATATGTAGGATACTTAGGAATTGTAAAGATGAAATCTCTGGCCAGATCATACATTTGGTGGCCAGGTATTGACCAAGATATAGAAAATATTGCAAGTAGTTGTGAACCATGTTTATTAGAGCGCCAAGCACCATCAAAAAGTAAACTTCATGTGTGGGACTATCCACAAAGACCTTGGAAACGCTTAGATGTTGATTTCTTAGGACCTTTTAGGAATAAGATGTACTTAATTGTAATTGATGCTTGTTCTAAATGGCCAGAAGTGTTCGAAGTAAGTAGCACTAATGCAAGGGAAACAATTGATCATTTAAGAGATTTATTTACTCGCTACGGAATTCCAGAACAACTTTGTATTGACAATGGACCTCCATATCCATCAAAGGAATTTCAGCAGTTTTTAGCTAACAATGGAGTTAAACATACTTTCAGTCCACCTTATTATCCTCAAAATAACGGTCAAGCAGAAAATACAGTTAAGAGTGTCAAACAAAGATTGAAGATAGCACTTAGGGAAAACACAGATTTTAAGTTAGCTATTTCAAAGTTCTTCATTAACTAAGAAATGCTGTACATAGTACAACAAATGAATCTCCAGCTAGATTATTGTTAGGAAGACAGCTAAGAACTAGACTAGATCTAATTAAACCTAATATTACAGAAAACGTTAGGGTTAAACAGGATTAACAAGTAGTGAATGCCGGGGGAAGTAAAGTTAGAACATTGTACCAGGGTCAAAATGTGTTAGTCAGAGATTACAGGTCAAGAAACAAATGGATTCAGGGTATTGTACATAAACAATTACCTCAAGTTAGCTATCTAATTAAACTTGATTCAAGTTATGTTAGGAAAAGGAACATTAATCAGTTAATTGGTTTGAATAGTAATGTAAATAATAAGAATAATGACAACAATGTAGAAGTGACAGATGTCAACATTGACGGTGGTGTTGACAACAGTATTCCTATTGTTAGGGAACAGCTGATTCCAAGGACGCCAGAGCAGTCCAGCCCTACTAGGTTTAACCAGTTTGAGAGGGAGGGGGTAAGCTCACCTTCTCGTTCTCCACGTCATTCTATTACAAGAAGTAGTTGATCAATACAAATGTCACCTGCTAGGGGTAATAATAACAAAACAGCTGATCAGCTAAATAGAGGTGTTGGCACTCCTGTGGTATCAAGGAGATATCCTATCAGAGATAGGAAGCCTATAGTAAAACTGGATTTGTAAATATTCAATATTGTAGTAGTTTTCAGCATTATTTAACTTGTCTAATTAATTTTATTAATTAATATATTGTTTTGAATATTGACTGTTATTTTTAAATTGAAATTTAACAGTAATATGTTGTAATTCTTTTTATTTAGTAGAACTAGTACGTTTGAGAGGGAGGGATGTAATGTATTGATATACATAAATACTTAATAATATGTTTAAATATTTAGTTGTATCAATTAACAATGTTCTATTTCTCAAATGTAATTATAATTTTATATCGTTACGTTGATAATATTAAGACTATATTCACGTCTGTAGTGGTGTGATGTGGTGGCGTGATATGACGTCAGTTAAAAGCAATAAAGCTACTGGCTGCCTAACCATCACCTGATTCGTTCTGTGTCAACAGCCCTCTCCTCACCTCGACACCTTCGCAGTCTCTTCCTGAAATCCGTTATGTAAACACTGTTCCTCCAGGCAGTCAATGTTACCAGTAACATGTGTGCTTATTTTAATTATAAGCTACCCTTATTTACTATCCAAAGGTCTTGGACTGGAAGATAGTACAGTTTGGACCTTCATTGTTTTACATATTTTACTCACATCGTATCTAATTTCATTTCTGTTACAATCTTTTAACTGAGATACATTACATTCAATGTTGGTGGCTAAAATATCAGCTTGTTTTTTTTTGATTTTTTATGAAATTATGTTTGGGTCCATAACACAATACATCATTTTCAGATTTGTTAAATTCAACATTACTCATAGTAATTACCACTTTATGAAAAGCATGACTTTCATCGTTAACTAAATAGCTAGTTAGATGGTCATTATTACTGTACTTACATTCCTTAATCTTTGCAATTTCTTATTAAGCTTATTATATTTCTATTCCATTATACGTGAAATTTCCTCATCAAGATTATTGTTCAGCAAATACCAAGCCCTACTACCATATTCTTTATCAAATTGCATATGAATGTCGTAACTCTTAAATGTCAGTTCGTTTTTTTGTGATACAAATCTTTAATTGAGTTATTTACAAACAATTTTTCAGCTTGTTGTTTTGTTTTCCTACCAGCAACAGTATTACATTTAATTTTCACATTAACGTATTTAGGTATTAACCCTTTTAGTGCTACAGCATCGCTGTCAGCGATTCCACAGTTTAGTCTTAAAGTGTGAGAATCACTGCCAGCGACTATCCGTATTTCGTATATTATGCCGTATGAAATTAATGTTACTGGCTGCTACGATCATAGTTGTGTTCCAAAAGCCTCAAGGTATTGATTTTTCACTGTTTCGTTGTCTTTGGGATGGTTATAACTATCGCTTTGGAGAAGAATAATACTTGACCAGATTGTTTGTTTACGTTTTCAAGCTAGTCTGCTGCTAGTATGCTAGTGCTGTGTTAGAAGTATTGTTTTGCCGTGTAATATAATTTGTATTACTGTTTTATAATTAGTATTGTGTTTTATCAGTTTTATATTATAACATGATATTATATTATCATGTTATATCAAACTCAAAAAAAAAGTTAACATAAAAATTTTTTTGTTTTTCTTTTTCGTTTTTCAGTTATAAAAATTTTTATTTCGGCCAAACATTGGGTAGATATTTATTCTCCAACTTATCCTGAACAATATAAAAAAAATGTATAAAGATATCTGTTCAAATAAGTATGGTATGATTTTTTTTCTGAACTTCTGCATTTTCGGCTAAATTTGGCTAGCATTTTTGGGTATGTGAGTGAGTAATAAGCCATAGCACCAAAAGGGTTAAACCATGCTGCAAGCATTGCTTGTTAAAGTAAATATCGGCAAGAGTAGTATGAACTTTGATTCTAACATTCCTGTAAATCATAGCTAAATTTTCCTGACTGGCACTTACAAATAGTTTTTTAATTAGCATAATATGTGTTGGTATATATACAGTACAAGTAAACATCACACAACACAAATGTATTACAATATAAGCACAAAATGCAAAAGTATATCACAATACAAGTACAAAATGCACAAATATTATGGTGATCGATTTCGGTGAACCACGCTCACCTTCCTCAGACCAGAAGAATTCACAAAAGAATGGAAAATTGTGTTCAACAACTCAATTTATTTACCTATGATCACATGACATCATTGCCTGGAATAGTCAAAAGGGCGGCTGCTGCAATACTATTGGTTAATCCCTATTGGCTGTTACTTCTGTTCTTTTAGTAGCTGAAAATACATTATTAAAAACTATTTCGGAATCAAAATTAACCTGTTCACCCATTAATTCATTGATTTCAACGGAAAACCCAATGTGTCATATATACAATCCATTTACATTTGATGGCAGTAACTACAGATATGAACAATAAATTATAACAATATACAACTAACTAATACAATAACAATGATAATAGACTATATGTATGCAAACTGTACTAAGTTAACAATGGCATTACAATCAATTTCATATGATATTACATCTGATGGCCATTACTACAATTAAAGAACGACAATTCACATGACAGAAGACAAATTAATACTAGTTAACATTGACACTAAATAAACTACATAGAATCAATCATAACAGCACTGATAACTATAATGATCTAACAATAATGACAAATATTAAAGATGTGAATATTATAAAAAATTAAACTTCATATCAGAGCATAAAGAGCCTTATTTTTAACTTTCGTAGCACTATCTGAAAAAAAAGTCCACGTAAGGAGACACAATATTCCCAAGACGCTGAAGTCTTACAAGTGCATAAATGAATAAATGAATTTATTTCCCATAAGTAATAGGCAGCAATACAATAATGGAAAAAGCGAGAAATTAAACTGGCCACTTTATCCAGTAGCGTGACCAGTTGAAACTATACAAAATATAAAATACATTAACATAGTAGATCAGAGTCTAGCATTTAGAATACTTAGTTAGAAAAGAAAATCGCCAACTGTAACATATGTGAGTTCAACTACTTACAAATAATAATTTTGAAAGAAGAGAATATTATTAGTAGATGTATAAGTAATATGATGTAAGTTAAGTAATACATGAAATTAAATTGTAATGAATATGAAAATAGTGAATACATAAAAATTTAATAATAAGTAGGTAATAATTATGCCTAATAAATGGGTTAAAGTTAAATCTTATATAGAAAACTGCTCTTAAGAAAATAACAATTATTTATACTACTATATACTACTTAATTATACTAAGACATAATTAAGATATTCTACATCTTGTTGTGAAGAAAGCCAAGTGATTGTTTCTTTGCAAAAGTGTTTGAAATGTTTTATATTTTTGATTTGAAGTGGCAACTGATTGAAATATTTTGGACCTAGATATTGAAAGGAGTGACGAAAAATAACTTTGTTGACTTTGGGTAATTTAAACAGTTATTTACAAGACTTCTTGTACTGTGGAAATGGTTTGGCGTTGTGTTTTCTCTATTCCCACTTCTGATATAAAATAATCTCAGAACTTTAAAAACGAAAAGATGCTGAAAGGGTAAAATTTTTAATTGTTGAAATAATGGAAAAGAAGTTGTTCTTTTGGTTTTTTTAAGAATTATACGTAAAAAGTAATTTTGCGTGGTTCTTAACTTATCTATTAATGTTTTGTATGTTCCTCCCCAGCATGGTAAATCGTATTGCAGTCTTGAGTTGATGAGGGCAAAATATAGTGATCTCAAGAGTGTCAAGTTACAAAAATTTCTCAAAAAATTAAATTTTCTAATTTGTGATCTTAGTTTTGCATGTAAATCTAATATATGAGGTTCAAAAGTCAATTTTTCGTCGAGCAAAATTCCCAAATATTTAATAGTTTTTACTTTTTCTAAGGGCTGGCAGGTACATAATTGGAAATTACAGGATGTGGAGTGAAATATCAAGGGGGAGGGTAGATCAAAACCAAAAAAATCAAAAGTTATAAACTTGGTCTTATTTACATTAACCTGCATTTTATTTGCAGAACACCATTTTCTGAGTATTAAAAGATCATTGTTGATTAAAATTTCTAGTGAATTAAGGTCTTTGTGAGTATAAAAAAGTGCTATGTCATCTGCAAAAGCGATAATATTTCCATGGAAATTAAGGTTCAACAAATCATTAATAAAAATGAGAAAAAGGGTGGCTGAGGTCACAGAACCTTGAGGGACACCCGTTTGGACAATTTTTGAATCACTAAAAGTGATGTTAATTTTTACTTGTTGTCTCCTTTCTTTGATAAAACTATTAAACCAGTTTAGAGCAACACCTCTAATTCCTGCTAGCTCTAATTTTGTTAGAAGAATTTCATGATTCACCATATCAAATGCTTTTTTAAAATCAATAAAGAGGCCAACTGTTTTAAGTTGCGAGTTTAAACCGGTGAAAATATAATCTGTTACTGTAATTAATGCACTTTCAGTAGATCTCCCTTTAATAAAACCAAATTGTTTACTGCTTAAAAAGTTCGTTCTCATTAAAAAGTTATTTAATCTTATCATCATTATTTTTTCAAATAATTTAGAAAAAACAGAAAGCAGGCTTATCGGTCTTAGGTTGTCTAATTTATATGAATTAGGCTTTTTCAAAATGGGCACAACTGAACTTAATTTAAGATTGTCTGGAAAAATCCCATTACTGAAACTAATATTGATTATATACACTAATATCGGGGCAATGTCATCAATAACATGTTTTAATAAATTGACGCTAAAATTATCATAACCTGTAGATCTTTTATTTTTCAAATTAAGAGCAACTGTTTTGATCTCATCTACTGAGGTAGGAGCTATGAAGAAGGAATTTAGGTAAACATTGGTGGGACGGACAATTTCGGCAGTGAGTGTACTTGGCTGACCACACTGTATCGAGATAAGATGATTGTTGATTTCTTGTGTGATAGCGCGCGGTTCTGTTATCACGGTCCCATTATCCAATTCAATACGATCAATACAATTATTAGCTCTGCTGCAACCAGTTAAATTATTAATAATCTTCCATTGTTGTGAAACATCCCCTTTACAGTTTTCTAACTTTTTGGAATAAAACTCGTTTTTTGTAAAGTCAATTTCAGATTTTAAGTTGTTAGAAAAATTATTGAAATAGTTAATAAATGCTGAGTCATAAGGTCTTCTTCTTGAAATTTTATATAGCTTTTTCCTTTTATCTATTTTTTTCAAAATATTTGAAGTTATCCAAGGGCTCAATAACTTAGCTTTTCTTATTTTAATGTCAGTTAAATCTATCTTACTACTACTATCTACAATATCGTTTAACATTTCTTGAAATTTATTAAAACACAAGTTAACGTCTTCCTCAGAAAGAACCTCACACCAATTGACATTTTTCAACTTATCCTTAACTACACTAAAATCGACTACAAACTTGTTAGACTTACGACATAAAGTAGCTGTTGGCTTGTTATTGTTTGATGAGTCATTAAACTTTAGTCCCAAGACACAGTGATCAGTGATACCTACACCGAATACACCAATAGAAAAGAGATTTATATATCTATGTCGAACAAAAATATGATCAATAAGTGTTTTGGAATTAATTGTTATTCTTGTAGGTGTATCCACTAAGGATGTAAATCCATTATTATTTAATATACTATTGTAACTATTTGTTATAGTGCTAGTTTCCAGAATATTAATATTTATATCTCCGACGTATATTACGTTATTTGTAACTCCTGAAAGAAGCTGTGCTAGTTCAGTTAGAAAAATGTTTTCAGTTCTATTGTGTAATCTATATAAACATATCAGCTTAAAATAAGATTTATTTATTTTAATATTTAACAAAAGAAAATCAGCTGATAACATATTGAAAGGAGGGCTTATCTGTGTACATTCTATTGAATTATCTATAAAACATAAAACACCACCTGCTCTATAGTTATGATTGCAATTTGTAAAAAGTTTATAGCCTGGTATATTATACAAGCTAGCCTCATCACTATCAATCCAAATTTCGCTAAGAACAATAAACTGAATCCTACATTTAATTCTATCTATTTCTGCAATTAAAGTGTTAAAATTTTTTCTCATACTCCTTATATTTGCATATAGTAAATTGTAATTATTCCTATCATTTTTCAGGTAAAAGAAATCTTGTAACTCGGAGTGCGAGTTTTTTGTGAACATGTTATGGTTCATTTAGGCTACGTGTCTTCTATAATAATGAGCAAATGTAATAAATAGATTTGAATAGATAAAATAAATACAATAAATATCAGAATAAATAGACTATAAACTAAATAACAGACAAATAAACTATAGCAAATAACAAAACAAACTAGAATATAAAATTTGGAATAGATCAACAAAATAAATAGACTATAGTGAATAACAATCATATAGACTTCAATAAATAGATAAATAACAGTTAAACAGAATAACAGAATACAAATACGATTTATAAGAAACAGCCTAAACAAGCTAAAATAAATAAATAAAAAAAATACAAATGATATAATAATAATAGGCAGAAATGCAACAGTAAACATATCTTTTTTATAAGTAATAGCTAGGGGTTTATACAAAGGCAAAATAACATTAACTTACTTGTTACTTCAGCTTGTTGAGTTCCTCATCGTTTTCAATCCTAATGAACCGTTCCCCTTCACACTTCCGCACAAAGAACTTGCCATCTCTACACCAAGCAAACTTGTAACCAATTTCTTTGCACTTATCCTTCAATTTTGACAGAAACATTTTGTTTTCCGGGGTCAAGTGTTCACTGACGTAGACTTTCTGGGCGGGGAAGGCGGCATTGATCTGATCGGCTGTTATCGTCTTCTTATCCTTGAACTTGTTTAGCAAAGTGTCTCTGACGGTCCTTCTTGAGAACTGGACTATGAGGGGCGGAATTCGATCCTTATTGAAAGATGGTACTCGGTGTGCTGTTCAGATGTCGGTCTCCTGGACCTCAACTCCTAAGGCAACTCCAACATCTCTCACCAGGCCGCTCACATTTTCTTTTGATGTCTCTGGGATCTTGTTAATTTCAAGATTACTCTGCCTTGAATATTGCTCTAGTGAGCGAACTCTGCCTTTCAGAGAGTCCACCTCAGCTATAAGGGCCGAATTTAAATTACGTAGGTTTTCATTCTCTTTCTTAACTAATGCTAACTCACTCTTTATTTCCTTCATTAGATTAGTTGACTCATCCATCTTATCAGAGACAAACTGCATGGATCCCGAGAGCTCATTTAACTCCACCCTCACAGACTTAAGCTCGACAAACATTTGTTGCTTGAAATCTTCAAGTGCTTTAAGCAGTTCTTTAGTAGATTCATTGCTTACCTGGGAAGGAGTAGTGGTTGATGGGGTCCGGCAATCCCTACACTTCCAATCTCTAAAAGATCGAGTTTTGCTTCCATCAACGTCCCTTTGAATACATCGAGAATGGTAGTATTTGTTACAGCTTCCAGCACACTTAATTCTTTGTTCACTTTCTTCACTATCAAACGATTCATCACAGACGGCACAGTTATGCGACATTGTCAGTTTTAAAGTTTATTCGTTTTAAAGTATTAGAACTCTTGAATAAAATGAAGGTTTTATATTATTGGCGCGACGCGACAGGCAGTAGCGCGCACTCGACGTGAGCGATGTAGATAACGTCTTATCAGCTCGGCGGACTGAGCTAGACTGTTGTCTTCATGTACTGTTCGCTTCATAGTTCAATTCCACGTGTCGTCGACCAAATAAATCACCGGACCTAGTTCTCATGGGGCAGAAGAAAGAAACATCACGCAGGATCTCAGGACAGTCTAATGCATCAGTAGATTTTTCATGATCACAGTCCTTACATTTTTATTTTAAAATAATAACTCTTCCAAAACATTCATAATACGACCCTTCTTACAAACTTTTAGAATATCTACATTTTTTAATCTATTTTATTCAAACTGTGGGTACAATTCAGAAGGTGTTTAGCTACATTAGATCTTTCAGGTTTCTTGTTTTAAAAAGCAGACATGGTTTTTATATCTTTTGTTAAAATTTACAGTCTGACCTATGTAAAACATATTACAATCATTACAGTTAATCCTATATATTCCTGAATTGTTGAATTTATCTTCACTTTCAATATTTGGGTGTAAAATGTTGGACATAGTATTACAAATCTAAAAAGCTACTGATAAATTGAATATAATGTGAGTAAAATATGTAAAACAATGAAGGTCCAAACTAATAATTTGAAACAGGGTTTAGATAACAAAGTTTGTTTAGAAGTAAAACAGAAATTACAGAACGAATATCTAGTCACAGTTATACAATAAATTATACAAAGCGGATAAGAGCAACACAATTGTAATTCTGAAAAAAGAAGATTATATTACTAAAACCGAAGATTTAGTAATAAGGAAAATAAATTTCAAGAACAAAATGTGATCCTACAAATAAATATCAGAATTAAATCAATAAAATTGTAAAATCTTGTACAAAAGTTATTACTGAAATGTTCGTTTAGAGCTGTAGGATGAATAATCCTAAGGCACCCACAGTGAATGGTATTCTGAAAATTCACAAACCTAATGTACCTATTAGGCCCATGGTACATTTCAAATCTGCGCCAACTTACAATGTATCAAAGCTGTTGTCCAATATTTTGACTTCTGCTTTGAACCTTGAAAATAAATGTACCGTTAAGAACAGTATTGAATTTGTCGATAAGGTCAATCATGTAAAATTGTGTAATAAGACTAGGTTAGCCTCATTTGACATATGTAATCTTTATACCAATATACCAGTTGATGAACTGATTAACTTAGTTAAGGAAAAATTTGTAGAACAACAATATGAAAAAGTGTACGTAAATCAAATTACTTCTTTTCTAGATTACTTCCGTTTCAATGACAAATTTTACTTACAAAACGATGGTTTTACTATGGTTAGTCCATTGTCAGCCGTTCTGTCAGAAGTTTATTTACAGCATCATGAACACTCCATACATTTTAGATAAATTAAAAAAGGAACATGATATCATATTTTACACCCGTTATGTCGATGACATTCTGGTTTTATTTAACGAGAAATCATGACTTAGATAATATATGTAATATACTTAATTGTCACCATCAGAAGCTTAGTTTTAAATATTTAATCATTACTTTACTAAAAGGAGGTATTATAGGAAAAGGCGTTCAGTAATGACACTATAATAAGCTAATTATAGTTCTCTATGAATGTATGTTCTTGTAATAAAATAAGTATTCTATAACAGAATTTTTTAAGAAAAGACCGATATCCTCTTTAACCTTACTCTACCCATTCCCCAGACTGGTATGTCAGAAGAAGTTATCAGACATAGTAAGGGGGAGAACCAATACAATACACAAAGTGAATATTACTGATAAAAACTAACAGTCAAGGCCAGGATTTGAACCTGCTCTATATCTAACTCAGATTAGAGCACCTTCGACTCCTTAGCCACTAGTTCTTCCTAATTGTCTGCTTGGTGTGAGAATAATGGATCCAACTGGGATGATGTATAATGATAAGAGGGATAAAAAATATTTTTATGAGACAAGAACGCTTAAAAACTTTTATATTTTTACAAAATCTTATGAATCATAAATTTCTTTCAAACAGGTTTTTACTTTTAATACAAAAACTAAGTGACAAAACAAAATCTGTTTTCTGACTATGTGCAGCATAGATTTTTTTTCTTTAATCAATACTTTTGTTTTAAGACAGGTCTATACAGTATTTTAAATTTAAATTGTCAGTATGTTTTTTACTTTGATCAGTCTGGCATAGTAATATTTTTTTATTGTGCAGTTCTGTTTCTTAAGTATGCTATGTAATTTGTTGATGAAAGAAAATTAAAATTATTTTTATTTATTTGATATGAAGATGGCCCGCATTAAAAAATCTTACTTACATGAAATGGTTCTTATTCACACCATTATATTAAGGCAAATGTTTCAATTTAATTTACTCGTACTTTAACGACAAGCGTTTTCTAATGGTGTGTCGGCATCTGACGCCAAGTGTTTCACCATGCTTTAGACTATCGCTCTTCAAAGTCCCAGTAATAAAATACTCACATTTAATACATCATTCTAAACAAGTATTTATGGGTAAATTAATTAAAATAACTATGCAAAAACAAATAGATAATCTTAATGCTAGAAGTATCATTCTAATAAAAAGATCATCTAATAATAGAGACAGAGGTGTCTATATAAATCCAAGGAGGGTTAATTAACCTCCTCAGTGGTTTTTTAACAATTTTTTTCACCTGTGTTAAGGTCCATTGTACAGTATAGTGTACATGTAATTTCAGTAGTTAAAATTAAATAAATAAGGTATGCTGGTGTTGGTGAAGGCATTTGTACAGAATACTGCATATTGAGTTTTGTATTGGATAGTGCTGCCACCTGTTGTGGCCACAGCAAAACATCTCAACCAATCATATTCTCAGCCCATCTAATGCAGTCTGTTTCCATGTCAACAACATGTACTTTTCAAATGAAATTTTATAATAATTGAGAGTGAATTAATGTTAGTTAAGTGCATATTTTGTTTGTTCAATGTATGTATTTGGTTTTAAATAGTTCACATCGTACATTTTTACCATATATTTTATTGGGCATTGATTTGAAAAGTGATGTACAGTATAATGTACAATTGCCTTTAGTGAGTGTTTTAGTTTTAGTTGTTTAGTGTATTAGTTTTAGGTTATGTGTGTTCTAACAAACACCCACAGAAATGTCTAAACATACTCTGAAAGCGTCTGATATCCTTGATTTGATTGAAAATGGGGATATTTCCGACATAGAAAATTTGTCAGACAGGGAAGAAGAGGTGGGTGAATTTGAACTGCCAGCAGATATTTTACACGTGGAAGACGGTGTCAATTTTGGTGATGATGTCATTTTTGAGGATAATTTGATGAATGATATTGAAGGTGATGGACAGTTTGATGAACAATTGGACAATATATTGGACATTGATCAAGCCATAACAACTGTTATAGCAAACAACCAGGGAGTGTTGCCAGAGCAAGAAATACAAAATGATGTTGTCCCTCCAGTTTTAGATAATGCTGATCAAAGAGGTATGTTATTCAACAATATTGTTACGAGTAAGAGAGAAATACAATGGAAAAATGAAATGTTTACTACAAGAGATCCCCCTGATTGGGACTTGGAGTTTTCAACAGAGTACACAATGCTACCATCTCCTTTGATATTTTTTCAAAAGTATGTACCAAAGAGCATACTTGAGACTGCTCGTGATTGCACAAATATGTATGCAATGCAAAATAATAAAACTAGTTTCAAAGATTGCACACTCTTGGAAATCGAAACAGCAATTGCATTGCATATTGCGATGGGATCCCTAAATTTACCCCGTGTAAAAATGTACTGGGATTCGAGTCTAAACATCGGCTTGTTCAGAAATGCACAAATGCCTTTGAAAAGGTTTTTCTCAATTAGGAACAACTTACATTTTGTAAATAACTTGGAGAGGACCAATAACAATGACATATTTTCAAAGTTCGCCCTTTACTTGATTGCATAGCAAGTAGATGTAGGCAAATTCAAGTAGAACGGTACATATCTGTTGATGAACAGATTATTCCTTTTACTGGGAAAAATTTATCTGTGAAACAATATGTAAAAGGAAAACCATGCCCATGGTGTATAAAAAATTTCATTCTAGCAGGAAAAAGTGGGATGATGTATGATTTTGTATTATACCAGGGACAAAATACTGAATTGGACAAGGATTATGTCAGAGACTTTGGATTGGGAGCGACAGTGGTTTTGAAACTGGTTGAAAATTTGAAACCTGGAAATGTATTGTTTTTTGAAAATTATTTCTCTTCTTACGCCTTACTTCAAATTTTAAAGAGTAAGATGATTTTTGCAGCTTGTACTGCAAGATTGAATAGATTTAGTAAACCACCTTTAACTTCTGATAAAATAATGATGAAGGAAAAGAGGGGATTCAGTGAGGAAGTAGTGAGTGACGATGGGGATGTGGTGATAACAAAATGGCTCGATAATAAAACAGTATCTCTTGCCTCAAACTATGTCGGTATAGGTGAGACTGACACGGTCAAAAGATGGGAGGAAAGGGATAGAGCGTATATACAAGTAACAAGACCACAAGTTTTCAATGAGTACAACTCTGCGATGGGCGGGGTGGACCTTTATAATCGATATATTGCACTGTATAGAATCACAGTACGCTCAAAAAAGTGGACATTACGAGTAATTTTCCATACTATCGATATGGCTGTAACGAATTCTTGGCTTGAGTACAAGAGAACAGCACAAATTCTCAAGGTCCCGAAGAAAGAACAGTTGGACTTACTTGCTTTTAGGCTCCAGCTGGCAGAAGAAATTATAAGAGTAGGTAAACCAGTCACTAACAAAAAGAAGGGAAGGCCATCAAATGAAAAGGCAAATAACAATCCAGATGATAATATGCCTCAGACAAAGAGGTCAAGGTATGAACAACGTCCATTACAGAGTGTTCAAACAGACTCAGTAGATCACCTACCTACTCATGACGGAAAAACCGAACCTACTAGGTGTAAAAACAGTACATGTGGTAAATATCGGTCCCATTTCTTTTGCCATAAATGCAAGGTGCATTTATGCATCAACCAGAAGAGAAATTGTTTTTATGAATTTCATACAAAGAAATAATTTGCTAATCCTTGTAAAAATAACTTGTTTTGAATAAATATTTCTATCTAAACCATAGCATTTATTATCAATACAATCCTAACATGATTATTTCATTGAGAGAATTTGTACACTATACCGTACAGTAAAAAAAGGGTATAAATAAATAAAATATTTTTTGTTACAGTTAATAACAGTCATAAGAAGAGTCATATATTAAAGAAAATCATCATTGCAAAATTTTTAGCCCAAAGTTTAAAAATTTACTCTCTAGTATATAATTAGAATTTGTACAGTATACTGACCAAATCCACTGAAGAGGTTAACAAAAGCCAAGCTACATTCGCTCATCTACACTCATCACACTCATTCGAAATCCATATTCGCCCATATCTTGATGATCGGCGTCTTAAGAATAAATAAAAAAAAAAAATAATAAAAATAAAAAATAAAAAATAAAATAAATAAACTTTGCCGTTCCTACAAAAACTAATTAATAAACTAAGTACTTACCTCCTCAAACCGGTGATTCAATACAAATTCACTCAAATCTTTGATGGATTTAACTCTCTGATTAATTGGGATTTCTGAACTAATTTCCTTTTCCAGTTCATATGACAGCACATAATCTTCAGGAAGTTTGAACCCACCTGCAACCATTCAGTTGCTCATATGAAGGTCACTAATCCAAGTTTGAAACCAAAATTAATTTGGAGAACATAATTAAATCTTTTGGTATCAATTGGTTTTTAAAAATAATGATATGTCTTAACATAGAATAATTGTTTAACTACCATAATATACAACCTATACACAATGTCACAAACCTTGAAAATCTTAAACTAAATGTGTATAGGCCTACTTAAGACACTGAGTTGATATTTCATAAAATTGGAACAGATTAATTTTTTTTAATGCATTTAATTGAAATTCTATAAACAAATTAGCAAATATTTGTGTCCCTCCTATTTTTGTATTATTATTTTTTTTATTTAAAATTTCACTTGCCAGTTTATATGGACTTCCAGGCCTCTGCGTGAACTTAGTTTGACGTGTGAATTACTGAAAGTTAGCTCAATTGGGGGTTCCAAATCTTGGACTGTGGCCTCTATAATCCGAAGCCTTAGAAACTGAGCCACCACGCCGACTTATATTGTTTGTTTAACACTATACTTACGATTTGTTCATCTTATGACCCTGACTAGATATGATAACTAAATGTACATAATATTAATGAAGACTAGGGCTAGTTGGTGAGCCCATTACTCAGCTGTTTTCATCATCATTAGTCTTCAATAGTCAAACAAACAATAATTTTTTTCTTAAGAGGTTCCATGAAAGTGTAAGTAGGAACTTCACCCTGCAGCTGGATAAGAATGACATGTAATTTTATAAAGGTTTAATTTTTAATAAGACATTTTACACAATACCAATGTATTGTTTTATACTTTCTTAGAATACAAACTGATTTTAATAATTTAGCTGTAAAAATACAACTATCCTAAATAAACAATAAATGTATATCCTCCAATAGGCCCATATTTACTTTTGCAGACTACATATTTATTTTTATATTTTTAAATTACAGTCATACAATTTGAACAACGACGGAAACTGTTCATTTGTAAAAAATGGAAAAAAAAGCTAAATTATAAAAATTTATATACTGTATAATGAAATCTGTGTTAATTTTGACCATATCCCATTTATCAGAATGGTCTCATACATTATTACATCAGGATAGAGAGTTATATATCCATATAGAACATCCCTTTCTGAATAATACAATATGCAATATATTGGTTCATAAAATAAAAAAGTAATTGTTTAGTAGAATGTACCCAGGTATCACATTATTTTTAAGGAAGGATAAAGAAAGACAAGTATAAAATTGGATAGATTAGTTAAAATGTCAGAGAACAATTTGTATCATGTTTCAGACAGTATTGATAAGAACTAGCTAATCAGAGGCCACTATGATACAGTGTGTGATGTATCTGCAACTACACCAATCAGCCACGGGATTTATGTAATGTAATGTCTTTACTCTAGCAATTTTGCTATTTATTTATTTTATTTATTCATAAGACGCCAATCGTCAAGATATGGGCGAATATGGATTTCGAATGAGTGTGATGAGTGTAGATGAACGAATGTAGTCATTGTTACAAACTAAGGCTGACTATTCCTTAGAAAGTGTCATTAATTAATAGCCCAATGACAAATGAACAGCCGGTGGTTATCAGCTGATCCTTCTCAAAATGTATTGACTCTGATTGGGATCGAACTGAGAACCTTTAGCACATGAAGCTGGGATTGAACCAACTACGCTACCAACCTTTAACCCCACTTTCAGAGCACATTCTTCAAACCCCTTGTCAAGAGGTGCTTTCAAACTTTAGCAACAAGAATCACCATCTTCACTGTCATATAGCAAAATTCATGTTTAGTCATAAAAACAGTTTAATTACTAAACTAGGTTAGAAAATTTGAGAGCCAATAAAGCTGATGGTTAAAGAGCGTTCAAAGACTAGTATCAGCCATCATTAAGCTCCAAGCAGTCGTAAAGCAGCCGGCTGACACGGTTAGCAGTTGCTGTAGCACATATGATGTCAATAGTGGTGCTCAGAAACTAAATTAACTTATATTCAATTAAATGTATTGCAATGTATGTGAACTGCCATGTTGTATGGTGGTGAGATTCTCTAACTCTGCTTTACGACCACTAGGGTACTAGTGTTGCACCAGTTGATATTTTTTGTCACAAATAAGCTTCGAGACTATGATCATAGTATATTGTTCCATCACTCAGATTTAATATTTGTAAAATACAAGCTTCATCAAAATGATCCATAGTTATTTATAAAGTTTCTTGCCACCTAACAAAACTGGAAAATGTTGCTTGAAATGGGTCTACAATTGGCTGTATTTTCATGAGATATGCTCTTTATTCTGCAGAAATCACACATTTTACTGAAAATTAGAAAAAACCCATGTCACAACTTTTAGTATTTTTGACATATTTCCGTTAATTTAAATAACATTTTAATCATCTTTTTTACTTTTATCTGTTTTTTTGTGGTGACTATAAATTTGAAAACTATTTTGGTCTATAACAATAATTTCTTGAGATATGATGGAAAAACTATTTTTTGCGGCAAATCCCGATTAGCAGCCATTAAGCGATCATTATATACAAAAACTATTTATCACATAAACCTAAATCACCTATATTCCCGCCAGAGTGATGTCCAGTAGGTCGTCACGGAGGCCAGGCATCCATTACAAATTTTTGTTGAGTAAATAGACAATTAGGATAAGTTAGGTTCGATCATTAAAAATGCATTTTTCGGACTGACAAAATAATTTCACTGAAAACAATTATATATTCATGTTCAGCATTAAAAAACATGTAAAATAAAATTTGTTTCAAAAATAACAATTCTTAAAAAGTCGTTTTTTTTAAATAAGATACAGATTGGTAACTATGCATTTTCTTGTCACCACTAAAAATATAATTTCTTGTTGAAAAAGTGGTTAAATATGAGTTTATACCTCTTAAGGAGATTGAATTCAACTGTGAAAAAACTCGTTTTTGGTGAAAAATCGAAAAACTAGTTTTTTATCTGATAGTGAGTGGAAAAACCAAATTTTTTTTTTAAATCGTTATTTTTCGACAACTTTTTTTTATTTCTTGTGTTTTTCTTATGCTGAACACAAATATATACCTGGTTTTGTAGTAAAATTATTTTTTCAGCTCGAAAAATGCATTTTTTACTGACAACCAAATATAACATAACTTATCTTAATTAATCTATTTTCTCAACAAAAATTCGTTATTTGCGTTAATTTCGAGTATTTGGCCTCCGTGACGGCCTACCGACCGTCACTCCAGCGGGAATATAGGTGAGTTTGGTTTTGTGATTAATAGTTGTTGTATATAATGATCGTGTAATGGCTGCTAATCGCGATTCGCCGCGATAGTTTTTCCGTTCCATCTCGGTAAATATTTGCAACAGACCAAAATAGTTTTCATATTTGTATTCAGCGCAAAAAAAACACATCAAAATAAAACAAAGGTGATATAAATACCATTTAAATTAACAGAAATATGAAACAAATACTTAAAGTTGTGACATTGGTTTTTTAGATTTTTTCGGCAAAATACTTTATTTCCGCAGAATAAAAACCACATCTCATAAAAATACAACCAATTCTATACCCATTTCAAGCAAAATGTTCCAAATTTGTTTGGTGGCAAGAAACTGCATTTAAATACTTTCACTACTAGCCATACACAACTATCAATTTATCCAACGTAACTGCTCACATATAACTTCAAGGACATGCATTTTACACTGCAAAAAACTGACTAATATATAAATCTTCAACATCATTGCAGTCAACTGCAATAGTCTACAGTATGATTCTGCTGCTGACCAGAAAATAAATAATTTGCTGAGGATAGTACATGTAAGTCATCTAAACTATCCCTTAACCTATTACAATTAAGAAGCTAAATGTTGTATAAATTTTATGACTAGGCCTGGTTTAAAACAAAATGTTAAAAATGCAGCCAAAACCCCCACATACGATACTCATGGTAGTCAGGTCTAGGAACACAAAATCAGCATGTCTGGCAACCTTTAAGCCAACACATCCTTAACTACACTGGATGTGTGTTTACTTTAAAATTAGATGCTTGCCCCAGTCAACTTGTCGGCAGTTCCTACACAGCGGAAATAAACTGCACAGTACGGCTATGTTGTTAGTCACAGTGTTTGTTCATAGTGCAAAACGTCAACGTGCACGATTCACTAGTTTTCCGTTTTAGGCCTATCTCAACAAATAATTGTCAAACTACAATAATCTTCATATTCAGCATAAAAACCCATGTCAACATAAAACTGTACTAAATAATCATGCTAATTACCAAAGATATAAACTCTGAGTAAGATTGTGTTCTGCCGAAAGGTTATTAGGCTAGGGCAAGATAGTTGGCTCCTTAAGTCTAGAAAAATTCATTAGGCCTACTCACCACCACTTTTGTTTGAACGAAAAAATTGTTTCAATTTTTCCAGCGTCTTTGTGTCTTTTGGGTTTGACTTAGACATTATGAGATTGTACTGCTAGTTTCATGAACTTGGTTGTTGGATAAGTTACAGTAATAACGTTTTAGCATAAATTAGTAGCATAAACTACGAATTTATGCAAATATCGGAGTTTTGATATTTGCGTTTCGAAACACACATTGAAATGCCAACTAGTAAAATAGAAGAGATCACAGCCAGAAAATGATTTCAGATGAACTGATACCATGCCATTTCCTGTATGTTTATGATTAAATTACTTCTTACAATTATGATCTAAATTCAGGCATTCGGTATGTAGACTGTGATTTTGACTGTAGTGTAGCAGTGTGGGAAGATAAGATCAGCTGATGTCTTTCGGTTCTGACATAGTTCTGATTCAGTTGTTCAATGTTCAGTTCACAGTTCCATCCGACCCAGTTCCTCACTCGCTTACAAGGGATGGCCGACAATCGATTAAATTTTCTTTTTAATCTATAGTTTTTATTAATCGAATTTATGAACATATAACACCAACTTCTTGGACTATTCGTCAATTTATCTATTTAAAGTACAGAAATGAGCTATAAGGACTATTACAGTAAAATTTTTCGTTACTCATGAAGATTCCTATTTCACGATAATACTCCTCTAAATGTTCTATTAACTTTATATCGGCGCTCTGACAATTTGGAGTAATACGGTATTGACCCACCTGCTCATCCATATACATTCAGTGGTAATGACTAACCTGCCCACCCACTGGTTAGTATACATACAGTGGTTGTCGGCTCTGGTGGCGCAGTGCTGTAACCCAGCTACATGGGGACAAAGTGTTTGGGAGATTGTAGGCGATAGGTTGTATGCTCGGTCCTCTTAATACCGACATGGCGTCCGCTTGGTGGTTGCTATCGGCGTGGACACTACTAGAGAAGTCTGGGGTGTCAATGTTGGGTGGTAATCATTGTGCGAATGTTGTGTGGGGGAGATAACTGAGTATCAGGCTTGTCAATTAGCTGAAAATCAGACCAGTACTACGTGGTTCGGATTCCACGTAAAGCTGTAGGTCCCTTAGTTGCCCTGGATGTTGGGCTATTAATAAATTGCCCTTTCTGAGGAACAGTTGAACTCAGTAACCAGACTACACTCATCCACACTCATAAAACCATTCATATTCGCCTTAAAATACGCACAACGTTGTGTCGGCGTCTCATTTGTAAGAATCATGTAAGGTATTGACGTCACAAGGATCTGTTCTTGCTCCTCTTTTATTCAATGTATATACCGCCAACATTTTCAACACACAGTCCATAAAATTCACATATGCACATGATATTGCTCTCGCAATTCAACACAGACATATCAAATAAAAAAATAAAAAACAGAAAGAATACTTAAACTTAATCTAGCTACCCACAGTAATTATTTTAGAACCTTAAAACTAAAAATCCAACAATGGCAGAAGTAACCTGCTTTCACCTGAGTAAAAGTAGTGTAATAGACTAGCTAATAAAAAATTAAGCACTTGTTTCGTTGGTGTTATGCTGTAACATAATGAGCATCCCACAGGTCTTGGGAGGTTAGTTTAGATCAATATCTTTATCACCAACAGAAAGCAGCAGCTAAAGTGAAAAACATAAATAGCATTGTGCAGTATCTTGCTGGATCATCTTTGGTAGCTAACGCAAAAATACTGATTTGTCCCTTGTTTACTCCACTGCTGAATATTGTGCTCACGTATGGCTTAATAGCACACATGTAAGAGAGGTTGTTATACAACTAAATAAGACGATGAGGGCTATCAGCGGCTGCCTCATTGTAAGTTTATAACCTCTCTTCACCATGGTTTATGTGCTGTGCTGCATATATCCTTAATTCGGATTTTAGAACCATTCCGGAACAAGTTTCTGTTATCAGACCCTATAATCGTCATCTGTGGAACGAACATTCCTCCAGAATTTTGTTAATGTCTGAAGATGCCTACGTTGTAGCCAATATTGGAGTTAGTGAGAATTTTAAAAATGATTTATACTTTAAAAAATCTCCAATAAAAAACTCAAAGAAGAAATAAATGTCTGTCTGCTTGTTGTTATAACTTTATGAGTATGTTATAAAATAAGTAAAAGTTATTTTATTCAACCTTAAACCGTATAACAGTTTTAATGGTTTTGTTAGATGTTACTGTATCAATTAAGTAATGTATTTATAGTTGTAAAGCTTTGTTATATTTATTGTTTAGCTTGTAAGCATATTTTAAAGGTATATACACTTCTGTTCATTACTTTATTATATTATAAATATTTATTGTCATCTTGTATGCTAATGTATATTATTCATTGTATAAAAAATCAAATAAATTAACTGTAACTACACCTAATTAATAATAACAGTTATCTGTTCTCTTGTATAAAATCTTAGCCACCTGTAAAGTGATCTACTTACCTTGATATAAGCAAAAATAAGTTAATAAAAAAAAAACAACCATCATCAACCAACCATAGCCAAACTAAAACCAAAACGTCCAACTCCAAAACTCCAATAGCCTAACTAATACTTGAATGAAGGGACAAGGTTCATAATACCATATTTGGTAAGTTCAAAATAAATAATAATTGCTTGCAATATATGTCTGAAAAGATGTAACTTTGATATTTTATTTGATTATTCATGGTTTGGACTTTTTAAATGAATTTTACCTGAATGTTTAATATCCAAATTACAATCTTGTTCGACTTAGTTGTAATCAAAACGTTCTGCTCACAAACCCCATTTTAATTATTTTGAGTCAATGTAGCCTTGTGAATTAGGTAATACTTATTTTACATCAATTTCCCTCAGTGTTATCAGGTTATTAATTTATCTGCCAGAAGGTCAATTAAAAATCCTTCCTAGACTAAATAAATATTTGTTTATGTTTTACCTTGGTCTTAACCTACATTTTTTAGCTGAAGCCAACTAGGCCTAAATGCCAATTTTAGTAAATACTTCAAAAAAAATCCTAGTCTTTTTTTATATAATTATGAATTATCTATAAACCCAATGAAATATGAAAACTGTTTGAAATGGGGCAAAAATTTACTAAGGCCTATATTTTATTGAGATATTTTAACCCTTTCCGTACTAACGTCCTGATACCAGGATGTGAGTTGGGCAGACGAGAAACACTAACATCCCTATATCAGGACGTGGGCTGGCCAGTCGAGAAATACTAACGTTCTGATATCGGGGCGCTCAGAATTTTTTTAATTTAATTTTTATTTTATATTAATACCAATCGAATGTAATATGAAAATAATCAGTCAGTCATCTATCATCAGTCAAATATTGTTTGGTTATAATATTTGTTAGTCAGTTTAGTTAAATATTATTACGTTCTTAAAAATGAAACCTTCAAAATTGCAAGTAAGCGAGAATACAGTTTGTGCTTTATTAGATGAAGAAAATCTAAATGATGGATTGTTATCAGAAGATAGTGAAGACAGTTCTGACCAAACCAATTTTTGGAAAAAATACCTTTTAGATAGAGCAAAGAACTGTTCAGTTTGTAGTGCAGCTAGCACAAAGACTGGAGGCAAAGGAAAGAAATCAACATTCCATTGTTAAATTTGTTTAAAGGGTGTGCAACCACTATGCCTCCCAAACCATAATTGCTAACTTTTATAAGTGTCATAAAAATGTTAATTTTTGAAAACTCTATAAAACTTAAGGATTGTGTAAAGTTTTAGTTATAGTTCTTAGTGCAGTAACTCATTTTATGACTAGAATTTTGTTTGAAAATAACTTATGATGTCAAAGTGAAAGAAATGAAACACTTTTTAGCACATTTTTATACTTTTTGAATATATAATACTTTACTTATGAATAAAGTTCCTATGTATAATTTTACAGAATTTTATTCTGTATAATAAAATTAAACAATTGTTGGTTTATGCAAAAAAATTAGGGAAATATAGGCAAAAGTGTAAACTTGTGTAAAACAGCCTTAAAAGGAGCTGGTATCCCTCAACAGTCCATTGGTCTAATGCAATGGTATTTCTCAGATAGAATTTGAATTTTTGGTCCGGCTCTGGAAGGGTTAAAGTAACCACAAATAAAAAGAACTCCAACAAATGAAAATTTACGGAATCCTGGTTGGAATTACTTTGTTTTGACATAGTTTATTTCTTTGTAAATTTAACTTTCACATAGAGCAGGAAGTATTGTCACAGCATTATAATGAACACAAGTAAAAAATAATGTATGATATTTGAAAAGGGTTTTATTGCAAGAATATTTCTAATTCTTATTGTAGTCATACTATATCTTGTTTTTTAAGTCAGTGACCGATCTTTTTCAGATTCACGAAAGACAAGAAAAATACTGATCTTTAGTGAAGACTGAGTTAGTTCTTTACTTGGTAACGTATAACATAGTCATTAAAAATGGCAGGACGTAAACTGAAGCCTAAACTGAAAATTGAAGTTCCTAAAGAAACACCTCCCGTAATGTGAGTATAAAAATATAGTTTAGTTGGTAATAGGCTATACTAACTCTAAAAATCACAACCTTTCTTTAAAATACTGTACTTATTAAATTCCTGTTCAGTCTGTTAAACTCCACTCCCAACTGATCTAGGATTAACCCTAGATCATGAGGAACGACATAATTTATGTTGTACACAAACCCTTTCTAAGAGTAAGGTACGGCATAATTCATGCTGTTGCATTAAAATCAATAAAACATATGTTTATTATCAAGCAATCACTACAAAGTTGATACCAATCGACGCAGAATGTTCTCTTCTATACATATCACATTTTTAATAATTTTGTATGCCATTTTATAAACGTAGGAAATAAATTAAAACTGCAACTGAAAACTCCCGCTCAATTCACAAATAATATCACGGTGTTGAAACATCTGTAGTTGGATAGTACAAAGTGCCTGCCGTTAGGATGCACAATAAAGAAAGGGCTGAGTGGCAGAACCATGTTACTGAAGTCTGTCTGGGAATTGGAGGGAAAACTGTATTCCTAGAAAAATTGCTGCAGCTGTTCATGATTAGTTTAGTCCTTCATTAATTCATAGTAGAATATAAGTAAGATGTTTGTATTTACAGGCTCTGCCATTTATTTTGAAGTTTCAATAGGCCTTATAATAAGTGAAGTGTAATTTGTCAGTGACATAAAGTACAAGTGTTATATAGTGATAGAAAAATAAATTACTTGTGTTTCAGAACCCCCCCAAGAAATTTAGACAAAAGAACAACAATTACAATCGGAGATGAAATGTTTGATGTGGAAGCAGATGACTTAGAAAAAATCTGTGACCTTGGAAGAGGTGCTTATGGGATTGTAGAGAAGATGAGGCATATACCCTCTGGCACAGTCATGGCAGTTAAGGTAAAATTTCATCCCAGTATGTTTTAATGTTTGATTTTAAATTTCCAGACTGTACATTATATTATGCATATACTTTCAAGGTCAGATTACTTCATCGTTGTTTCATCTGCCTGACAGCTGTGCCTTGTCAACTTTAGCGATTTATTATTGTAATGTCAGTCATTCAGTTGAGCACTTGGTAACTGTAAACAATATTTTTTTTTTATTTTCATCTGGATTATACTTATTTGTATTTTTAGCTATGCAGTTATATTGTAAATAGTTTCGTAAACAGCAGATCGATTTGTTTACAGTTATTTTTGCATAGGGTTTATTATTGTTTTAGCTGTGATTGTTTTAGTTGAGTCTATGTAATTAGATTGACGATGTCTAGAAGAAAATGGAACTGTTCTGAATTATTTTCAAGTGAAATAGACAGAATTTTAGAAAAAAAATGATGAGGAGACTGATGATAACATTCTAAAAATAAAAACAAAACAAGTAGTCTATAGGCTAATTATCAGACTATTAGGTTGCTTGTGTAGCGAAAATACCAATTTGCTGTTTTTGATATTTTTGTTTATTGTTAAGATAAAAACTGTAATTTGACCAAACAAATTATGTTTTCATCTATGGAGTTAAATTATCTATACAAATAGACCAAAATTAATTATATTTGGGCAAATATAATATTTTAAGAGTAAAATTATTTAAAAATTTCAAGTTTTATTTATAGAAAAAAATTTCAAACCGGTTTTTGTTTCAACATAAATCAATGTACTCAAGATATATCTAAAACTACTCTAAATAAATCAAATCTAAAATTCTGCATTTTCTTGTAACTTAATTGGATCATGAAGTAGCCTCAAAGCAAAAATAGGTATGCCAATGGGTTAAAGCAAGATTATCAGTAGAAAATATGAAAAAAATCATGGTTTTACACCTTTAAAATATTCAATAAAATAATAGATGTCAACTGTACTTTTTGTACAGAGCAAAATCATATTGACAAGACAGCTATCTCATGCATACATATCGCAGGCTCGAGTTCATTATACTATATCTGACTATTGAGAAGCATATTCTGTCACCGTATGTTGAACAATTTTTTTCCTCTTCAATCATCTCCTTTCTCTTTTTCCAGTCTATTCTTAAACCTCATCCTCAGCCCTTCTACCTTCTGTTATTTCCATCAATCTCCTTGACAGTCTGTCTGTTCCATGCTTTTGATGTAACCATCATAAACTTCCGACCTGATTTTCTCATATATTGTTTACTCCTAGTTTCCTTTTTAACTTTATCTCTTCTTGTTTGTCCACATATGCTTCTTAAAAATTTCATATCTCTTCCTTGCATTCGGAGTCATAACACGAATGCAGCAACTATCACACTGACTGCTCCAGGTTTGTAGCTGGGTGAGTGTATATACTCTTTATTTTCGAAGCAGGCCAAAATATATTCGTTCATTGGCGTACTATAAACCAATTGCCTGTACTAATTTGTTGTTTGGCAAGTTTCTCTTAACATACATAGGCAGTAAAGTGATTTGAATTTGAATAAGAGCGGTAAAATATACAGAACTCTGCTCGTAACCTTCAAAATTTCATTGCGTGGTGAATTTTCTCTCATGGTACAAAGTGGGTAGAGTACAATCCCACCTTACTAACATTTTGGCTGCATTCACAAATTAGAGACTTATTAAGGATATGAACCACTGTGGTACGTCAGCTCTGTTACAAGTACACAGTGGTTTTTACCCACCTATATATGTACAGTGGTAATACTGTTTTCTCATTCCTTTTCATTCTTGGTCCATGTCTCTGAGGCACTATGTGTATGGGTGGGTTTCAGATTGAGAGCTTCAATTCAAGTATACACGCGAGAAAATAGCACGCCGGGAAGTGCCTCAATATTTGTTTCAATAACTGAGTGAATCACTACATTGAAATTTATAGTAATTAAGACTAGGGGAAACCCTAAATGCTTCGCTTTGCCAACCCTGTCACTTACTATGCTCATGAGGGGAAGCTCGGCCTACGGCCTAGCCTGGGAACGTCCTTTGGCTTCTTTGTGGAACTTGGCTTGACAGCCTCGCCAGGACACTCCGGTACAAGCCCCTTTATGGTATTCGGCCTGTACCAGGGTATAATAGAATTTTATCATTATTATTGTTATTTTTAGATAACGATTAGGTAAAACTTCCCCTTTTTGTAATCTAGCTGTTATTTCTTTTTTCGATTTCTAATACTTATTGTTGTTCACCGAAAATCAATCTAAGCAAACGTAGGGTCAAAGTTCACTTGAATTAAGCTAGAGTGTATTTATTTTTGATATCTACAATTTGCTTATACTCAATTTAGTGTTTTATGCTAATGTCAAATCTTTTAATAACATGCATAACATATCCCTTTTCTTACAATTTAAAAAAAAATTTAGTGATTTTGTTAGGAGCCAAACCAAATAATAAAATTAAGGATTTTGCTTTATCTTCAAGAAAAATTTTATTTCCATATAACTCTGACGTGTAAACAGTTTTACTTTATTAATGCATATTTTATGAAATGTTTAGTGATGATTACCTATTTTCCACAGAGGATAACGGCTACAGTGAATACTCAAGAACAAAAACGACTACTGATGGATCTGGACATTTCGATGCGGTCCTCAGATTGTCCACACACCGTGCAGTTCTACGGAGCTTTGTTCCGGGAGGGAGATGTGTGGATCTGCATGGAAGTGATGGACACAAGCCTGGACAAGTTCTATACCAAAGTTTACCGCCACGGGAGAGTTATTCCTGAGAATATTCTGGCCAATATCACTCTTGCAGTAAGCTGAGTTTGTAATAATGTCTAAGAATTGTTTTATGTAAAATTATAAAGTGACTTTTAAAATAGTAACCAGCAAAAGTAGTATTAGTCTGTAATCTAAGTAATATCTATGCGCCTACCCAATATTTGGAAATGGGACGTAAGAAACTCAGTCCCTCAAACATATCCTAGGAGACCCTAATATTCTGGGAAGTATATAGGCAGGTGTTGTTCGTGTTCACAGCAGTCCCTAAGATGTACATACTCCCAGGTTGGTGCTAAACAAACAACAATCTCGGTGGCTAGCACTGTCATAAACTGACATTTTGGTTGCAGCTATGTCAGCTACAGTAATAGTTGTGTAAATACCCCACAGTGTTTTTTTTTTTTTTTTTTTAAGGATACGCCGATATTTTTAATGTTAGTTAGTTAGTTTATGTGGGGATATATAGTTGGTCCAGCCAACCCTTGCAACGAAGCCTAAGGCTTTTTGTGCCAATCCCGGTGCCTAATCGTCGTAAAGCTGGCAATCCTTGACCAAGGCAAGGAGCTTCTTCACTAGATTAGTAATTTCCAACTGTCCCAGAGGTGAGCCTTCAAAAAGTGCTCTTCTTCTGGCACCAAGGGCCTCACACTCCAGGACAATGTGTTCTGCCGACCCTTCATCCTCCCCACAGAGGCGACAGATGGGATCCTCCGTAAAGAGTCCCACCGTTCTTAGATGCCTCCGGAATTTGCCGTGACCGGTGATGAGTCCCACCACCAGCTTAATGTGCGGTTTACTCAACCCAAGAAGTGACTTTGTCAACTTCTGGGAGGGATTCCTGATAAGAACCTTGCAGAGTCTTTGCCCTGGGAACCGCCGCCATCTTTCCAGATGTCTGGCGCTGACCCAGTTTTTGATTGCTGTTTTGGCAGCTGCAATCGAAACGCCGCAGGCCGGCTCAGGACCAATGAAGGGCTTGAGAGCACCCTCCCTAGCCAAGGCATCGGCCTGCTCGTTGCCTTCTAATCCCCTATGTCCTGGGATCCATTCCAGCAAAACCTGATTTCTTGAACCCAGGATGCTGAGGGACTCCACACATTCCCAGACTAGACCAGACGAGACCTTCCAGGAGTCAAGAGCCCCTTAAGGCCGCCTGACTGTCTGAGAGGATGTGGATATGTTTCCCGCAAACCCCTCTCTCGACCGCCTGGGCGGCACATTGAAGGATTGCGGCGACTTCAGCTTGGAAAACGGTGCCATACGCTCCCAGGCTCACGCAAGCGTTGGTCCTAGGGTCGCCAGTATAGACCCCAAATCCAGCTTTGTTGCCCATTCTTGACCCGTCTGTGAACCATACAATTCGGTCGTGAGAAGAAACCGGGCTACTAACACCGTCCCAGTACTCCCTCGACCTGAAATCCACAGTATAGGGTCTAGTGAAAAGATACTTAGTCCCATTGAAGTCAGACTTCATTGAGAGTACCTCATCGTTTACTAGATTGGCCACTGAGGAGTGAACTGTACAAGACCCCCTCCAGTGAGCTGAAGCCTATAAGCCGCCGCCCGAGCCTCCCCAATAATGAAGAGATCAAGGGGCGGCAGGTTGAGAAGAACCTCCAGTGCAATAGAAGGGGTCGACCTAAAAGCCCCTGTCATGCACATGCAGGCAAGTCTTTGTAGGCTAGAAAGCCTACCCCGGACAGTTACCTGATTGACCTTAGGCCACCAGATCAAAGCCCCGTAAGTAATTTGTGGTCTGATGACCGCTGTGTAAAGCCAGTGACAGACCTGGGGTGACAGGCCCCATGTGGAGCCCACGCAGCGCCTAGTGGTCACGAAGGACCACTTAGCTCTGCGGATGACTTTATCAAGATGCAAGTTCCATGTCAGTTTCTGATCAAGGATTACTCCCAGATACTTAACCGACGATGAAACAGGCAGACAATCCACCAAGGGCCAGGCCTCTGAAGGAGCCCTGAACCCTTTTCCTGGTGAAGGGAACTATTACTGTCTTGGAAGGGTTTATTGCAAGCCCTTCTCTTACACACCAGGAGTTCACTGCTTCCAGACTGTCGTTCATGATGTCCGTAACAGTGCCCTGGTACTTGCCACGGACCAGTAGGACGAGATCGTCCGCATAGCCCTGTATGAAAATGCCCTTATCCGTGAGGCTTACTAGGAGATCATCCACCACCAGGTCCCACAGGAGGGGTGATAGAACTCCCCCCTGCGGGCATCCTCGGCTCGCAGAAATCTCCACCACCTCACTTAGAAGGGTTGATTGAATTCTTCTGCCCCGTAACATGTGGTCGACCCACCTACAAATGGTGGGCTCTACACCACGTTGTCCCAGCGCACGAATAATTGACTGATATGAGGTGTTGTTGAATGCCCCTTCAATATCCAAAAAGGCTCCTAGAGCAATTTCTTTGTTCTCCAGGGAATGCTCAAGGTGACTGACCAAACAATGGAGGGCAGACTCACAAGACTTCCCCGGGAGATACGCATGTTGATTTCGATGTAAAGGGGAGTCTTTAAGCGCCCCTTCTCGAATGTGAAATTCTACGTTTCTCTCCATGGTCTTCACCAGAAACGAGGAAAGACTAATTGGCCTAAAGGATTTGGCGTTTGTGTAGTCGCCACGATCCCGCTTAGGAATAAAAACTACTTTGCTAACTCTCCAGGACTGAGGAATATACCCGAAGGCAAGGCTCGCCCTGAAGATTTCGCAAAGTAGAAAGTGGAGGTTCGGTGGGCCCTTCTGCAACAGTGCGGGAAAGACGCCATCGCCTCCTGGGGATTTAAATGGGCTGAACTTGTCGATTGCCCATTTAACTTTGGAAATGGTGACTATGCGTCTAGCTTGCCTCCAGTCCTCTCGAGTTGCCCTAGGTATAGGGCTAATCTCTCGAGGGCCAGAGACTTCCAGAGCATCGTCAACGAGATTCCCTGGGAAGTGACACTCCAGAAGGAGCTTGAGCGTTTCGCCAGGTAGAGTTGTCAATTCCCCTGAGCTGGTTCTAAGACTGCCCATGGGTTTTTAATGTTACTCTGTCCATTTCCCATAAACTATTAAACTGTGCAGAGAATTTATTCTGTCAGAATAAGGGGGAAACCGATACTGAACAAGTTGGGCATTGCTGATAAATACTTCAAATCAATGCCGGGATTCTAACCTGCGTTATCTCTAACCCCAAGCTTAAAGTCCTGACACCTTAGATCACTAAACAGTTTAGCACTGCAATTGGTAAATTAAGTTCCTGGAGTTGATAGGTGTTGTATATTGTAATAGATCCAGCTATTTGATAGATTAATGAAGAGTGGAACTCTGAAATTGAGGGCAGGAGGTATCTTTAAGTATAGTTTTGTATACCTCTGTATTTTAACTGTACTTGTCTAAATCAAATAATTAACTTGATATTACAAAAATACTGATTCCGTGTACAATTGTTTATGAATGTTTAATGCTAGATAGTGTAATAAAACAATTTTGACATGTTTTGAATTTATAAAGAAATGATAAACACATTTTTAGTTTATTTAAAATTTTTTTCAAAATATTCATGTAACATCAACACTATTGTAGGTGAATGATGTTCTTTTTATTAAAAAAAAAACATTAACTAACTATAAAATTTCTTGAAAAATCATATTTACATAGTTGTGTTTTGTTTAGGTGGTCAGTGCCTTACACTACCTATACAGCAAATTGAGGGTTATACACAGAGATGTGAAGCCCTCCAACATCCTGATGAACCGGCGAGGAGAGGTCAAAATGTGCGACTTTGGCATCTCAGGGTACCTCGTAGACTCTGTGGCCAAGACCATCGACGCAGGGTGCAAACCATATATGGCAGTAAGTAATAACTTTATAATGTGGATTGAAAATAAACTTCATTTTGCCATTCTATCACACGTGTAAATAAATCACTTACCATATTTTGAGTGGTTTAATTACTATTTACTTGCTAAATAAGCTAGATTTTGTAATTTTGAAAATTATTTATTTGATAGTAGTTTACAACGATAGATTTAAATCATATAAAAAACCGTTATCACTGTATATATGTGGGTGGGTAAATTCAAGAGTTGTTTGTATAGAATATGATAATTTACTGTACTGGATTGTATCTTACAAGTTTGGGCTGTTTATAGTTAGACCAAATTCTCTTATTCAATGTTCTCTTTTCACTTTATTTCTTGTTATTGTACATGATAGAAATGTTCATTTGACAGTGAATAATGTTTTTGTGAATTGTTAATTTAAAACAATTAAATACAGCGTTATTAAATAGATAGGTTTAATACAAAATTAAAGTTACTTAATGTTTCTGGCAGCCGGAGAGGATAGACCCGCATGGCAACCCGTCGCAGTACGACATCCGCAGCGATGTGTGGTCTCTGGGAATTTCCCTGGTGGAGCTTGCCACCGGCACCTTCCCCTATTCCTCTTGGGGCACACCCTTTGAACAGCTCAAGCAGGTGGTGAAAGATGATCCTCCTAGACTACCTTCTGGTCGTTTCTCACCGGACTTTGAGAACTTTATTGAGCAGTGGTAAGTATAATGGTGCTAGTATCTCCAAATGAAATATAAAAAATATCTTAAAACTAGGTTGGCTCGTTAATATTGTTTCCCCACCTAGATGTGTGATTCGAATGGTTTACCTAAGAGTGAACTCTTTATTTATTTAGAAAAATATGTATTACCCTGAACGATTAGAATCAACGGTAATGGTCAAAACTTATTTTTAAATTTACAAACTTTTTCAAACAATCTGTATAAATGTTATTGATTGTAATGTAATGTTTTTCTCAAAAAGAAATACAGATTGTAGTAAAGGTTAATCATCTAAATATTTATTACTATTTTAAAAAAAGGTTAGGTTAAAGGGCACTAGGCCAGGAATTAGTATATTGGAGAGATAGGACATCAGCAAACTTACCTTAGAAGACAAGTTCACTAACACCAGTGTAATAGTAACATACACAAAAGAAACACAGTCACACGAATTATCAGTGCCAGTGGTTACTGAAAATTCATGTGATTATGTGTTTCTTTTGTGTATGTTACTACTTCTCTGGTGTTAGTAAACTTGTCTTCTGAGATAAGTTTGCTGATGTCTTATCTCTCCAATATACTATTTTGAAAAAAGAAAAAAATTTAAAGCTCTAGGTAGAATTTCAAACTTTAAACATTTGTAAGGGTATCCAAAGTTAGGCAAATATATTAAAAATGAGAACGTTTTTTTACAACGACACAAATACTGTAAATAAATTTTTGTATGGTCATCATTTAATTTGAATCAGCTGATTAGGAACATTTACAACAAATGGCTTTTTTGTTGCCTCTTAACGTACATTTCAATGGATCTCAGTTGACAAATTTTAATTTTTTAATGTTGAAAGGTTGAAATGGAAATTGTTCTTAGTCTGTTTTCCCGTTTTTTTTTTTTTTTTTTTTATAAAAAATTTAAGCTAATTTGAAATTGGATTTAGTTTAATGTTTTCCCTAGAATAGGTCTCTTCTACCTTAACATACATAGCAAGTTTCTTAAAGATGGGTTAGAAAAAATTTGAAGATAGAATTTGTTTGTAAGAAATACAAATTGGGGATATCTGGTAAACAAAGCATTTTCGGAAAACAATTATGTTCTTGATTTACCCATTATTTTGACCCATTGAACGTCAAAATGTAAAATAATGCCCTGTTTGGCACTTTACTTATGAAACACCTGTATTTGATTCAGGGACATAGCCTGTATGAACAGGACGATTCATGTAGCCAGCAGCCTTAGTCTGTATTTATTGGAAATACAAATCGTAATGAGTAATGCATGTAATGTAATAAGTAGACTATAATATTAATTTGAAAAGAAAAAGTATGAATAAAATATTTATATCAAATTTTGTAATATTCATCAACTTACTTATGTATGGTGTGGAGGGGGGAACAGTGGAAGGGAAGATGTGCGAACTGTCTGGCAAAAATGTTTGTCTGTATCAATTGATAGATATATGTGATAAAGGAACATCCATTCAAATATTTTTTGTAATTTCTAATGTGAGATAATATTTACTACTGTGAGAAAACGGTTAAAGGTTTAACACGTCCAAAGTATATTTCACTTTTACAACTAAAGATTGGACTTAACTAACTAGCTAAAGGAGCGGCCGTAGATAAGGAGTAAGGCGCTGGCTTGCCAAGCTGCCGGTCCGGGTTCGATTCCCGATGTGACCACTAATAGATTTTGCCCTGCCGCTCCCGTGGTTCGGAAGTCACGTAAAGCCGTTGGTCCCCAGGTTAAGTGTTAGAGAGGGCTCCTTAGCCCTAACTTCATCTGGTAAAATAAGACAAACTTTAATTTTTTTTTAACTTTTAAAGATTAAGATGTAATAATTGAAATTCATTATTATTTTTAAGGAAAGTAGTTAATAGTTGATACTAGAATTACAAAGGCAATAAAAGAATTTATTTATAGAAGTCGAATTGATAATTGTCATACTTAAAAGTAATCTTAAAAAAATATATATTCTTATGCATGGCCTTTAAAATAGTTTGAATAAAGATAAATTTTGAATTAGAAATGTCGTTCTAGTTTACAGAAGGATTACCAACTGAGGCCCAACTACACAACGTTGCTGGAACATCCGTTCTGCTCACAGCAGCGCGCCTGTTCCACCGACATCTCGGATTTTGTCGGTGAAATTCTGGACCTGCCAGACTCACCCTGACCTTATGACTGGTACCAGCTGTTGGTGGACACAGTGAGGACTCTGACCATGCGCTCGGTGGGCTGGCGCACCGACTGACACTTGCCCATATGGAGAATGTTCGCTAGCAATTTTATTTTGATGCAATTTGCAAGTATTTCAACTTCATTTACTACGTAAGACAGAAATTAAAGGTTGCAAGTTTTTACAAGATAGATAAGTAAATGGGAGCATAATTAGCTATGTGGAGTTAAAATATACAAGCTGTGCTTGTATAAAAAAAAATAACGATTCATTTTCACTATATCAATGACGTTAAAAATACAATTATGTACAATAAAATATAAACTTGTAATTACACAATGTATTCAAACCAATAATAAGACGAGATCAGGCAAAGCAAGAGTGCTCGTAAATTATTGGATACCAGGGAAAAGTGTTTTAGCTAGTAATCTGTAAATATCATAGAATTACATTTAGCCACAACTCTCTAGATTACTGATCTACAATTGATTCGCAAGGTATAATTGTAAGATTTTGATTGATTTCACTTAAAAATCTTGAAGATAGTTTTAAAAATTTATATAATCTAAGTACATTACTAATACACTTATTTCTCATAAAAATACTCTGTAAGTTGTAACATCACTTAATGCTTTATGTCTCTATTCCACTGATTGGAAAGATTGTCATTTAATTGTTACGTTCTTGTAATCAATGTAGGAGTTTACATTGTACTTGAGGATAACATTTAAACACTTATTTTAGAATAAAAAAAAATGAATTTCACTTTTTCGCGTAGTGAAAAAAAGTTTTAGATTTATCCAAAGAAATCGATATTTATTGATTATTGTAACAATGCATGGTAATTTATAGAATAAGAACATTTTACACAATATTTGCCTGATTTTAAATATTTCTAACGAAATAGATTAAATATTTAATTATGTACTTGCTAAACTAGCAGGTCTACATTAGGTGGTAGCGACACCATCATAACCAACCAAACAAGTCAATTTTAAATAGTTACTATATTTCAACAGTTTGCTGGTATTAGTGTTAGTTACCTTACATCTGCAATTCCAAGCATGTGCTTGATATGTATGATAGAACTTGAATTTAATGTAAATTTACAATTTGACACCAGAATTCAGTATATATAATGTACAATGGTAGGTTGTTTACACGTTTTTTAAATATATATTTTGGGATAACTAATGTTATCTAAATGAAAAGTTAACAGGGTTGCCATTTTGGCTCGCAGTGCTGTAGGCTTCACAAGTTAAGGTAATATTGCACTAACGATTAGTTCACTATCCTTTGTTTCAATATAGTCCACATCATTGACTATATATTGTAATAATAATGTTATTCTACTCCACTAGATATTTTATTACATTATTAATTGTACTATTAGGAATGTTTCAATACCGAATTTAAAAATACTGTGTAATGATTCGAATACAATTAAATCAGTCCCTGATTCTTGATACTGATCCCATTAATAAAACATTATTTATTAATAATAAGTTTAATCATTACTAAAATTTAAAATCTAAAGAAATACACTTGTTTAGATAGGTCTTTTTGATTGTGACCTACTGAAAGCATTGGTGGTAGAGAGATGCACTGAGTGATGGAAATGAGATAGAAAACTCTTCCACACTGTGTCATTACATTTAAAAATTGTCATGGCAACTAAGAAGACGTTAGCCCATGTGCTGGCAGCGCATTAGCAAGCCCCACCCATACACTACATCATTAGCAGCAGTGAACATTGGTTGATTTGATCAACACTATCGAATCAAGCTTAGAACAATTAAATTAAATCATTATACATTATTCAAATAAAAATTAATAATAACAATGATACTTTAATGCAAACAATAAATAGCAATTAAACATATTTGTATGATTCAGCACAGTTATTTTTTACAACTAAATACTACTGGAAATTGATCACAAACCGAGTCTAAAGGACGAAGTTAGTTGTGCTGTGATGTATGGCAGCAGGGCGGTGGAACGTTTCTCTCTGCTGCTGAAACTTCTACATGCGCTAAATATAACACACAGATCGCAATCTATCCGGCCAATTGTAGTTATTAAATAGAAACCATGAAGATGATTAAGTATAGTCAAGGAACCAGAAGTAAATAAAATAATTCATTTATTATAAATGTTATGCTAGGCTCTGATTTAACAGAACATCCGTAATCTTACTTATAAATATCTAAATAAAAAAAACTGATAAAAGACACAACACAGTTCACAATTTTTCATTGGCACTGGCATTTCCTTTCAGGCTGATAAGAGACTGGGCAATGTGTTCTCATATACATTTCCTGATGCTCTGTGTCTTCCGATATATTGATCATTTAAATCATTTCCGATATATTGATCATCAAGATGTTGGTGAATATAAGTCGAGAATGAACATAGATGAACGAGAAGAGTTTTTAGCCATATTTTCTATCCTTAAACCAGAGGGATTCACAAAGAAATTACATTAGTGGTCAATTGCGCTACTTTTATGCCAACACTTGTTGTCATGGTCGAGAAACTCATAACACTTGGCTGACCCTTGATTTTTTTTAACATGACAAGAGTTGGTATAAAAGTACTATAATTGAACACCAGTCTCATTCCTCTGTGAATCCCTTTGTTCGGTAAATGTAGTTTATTAAAATCGATCACTATAATATTTCTATATTTTGTACTTATAGTGTAATGAATTTGTATTGTGTTCCTACCAACACGTAATATGCTGACTAAGAAATCATTTAATGAAAATTATGCCAATAATTGAGAAGAAATTGATTGGTAAAAATTAGGGACTGTAGGTACAGAAGCACATCTTACCGCTGAAGTAAACGATAAGATCTGGTCGGGTCATCAAAAACTCAAAACAGGGAACTAGTGCACAACTAAAGTGACATAATAATGCTTATTAAAATTGTAATCATAAATTCTCTCATGTCTATATGGCAGGATTTCTTTTAACTCAAATATAGCCAGACTATACTAACTTGCTCATTGAAGGCTTTATCCATACACCACGTAATATGCCTCATATGAGGGGGAGGGGGTGTTCGCCTGAGGTTTCATGAAAGTACACTGCATCTTGATATATGCTATTGTAAAGGAACTCATGCATTTTGCCTCACTTCGGAGCATGGCTTATGACTTTGTAAGGGAACTACATGTCGCTTCACTTGTGGATCTTCCCATTCATCCTCCCATACACGTACAGTTGTGATGATGTTCTGTTTCAGACTCCGAGCCCTAAATTGGTACATAAAATTATTATTTATCTAGGTGCAGTAACACAATTAAACGTGTGACATTAAAGTCGTGTACTTAATAAATACAAATTTACAGATTGTGTTTTCTAAATTCATAAAACCTAAGTTTGAAGGCTCTTGTATCAGGTATCTCTGTAGGAGATATGTTAAACGGAAAGGTGTGAATACTGTACATCTTTGGTTATTTATATATATTTTCCGAGAGCTATAATTTGTGCCTCTCTCATGATGCTGTATCTTTTTATTTACATATTGGTTGATATTTTGACTTTTGTACAAGCAAAATATCCTGTAAATCATAATAAACTTTGACATAATGCAAAGTATAGGCCTATTTAAGCATTAAAAATTCTTGTTCACTTTTAGGATGAACTCACCTATTGATTACATGTTTGAATTTAAATATTTTGTTACTGCTTTTGTTAAATCTATTTTTGTTTTTATTTTGTTGTTACCCATTCTTACAAGTTATCTAGTTTTATACTATTACTTTTATGACATCACATTTTATTTGCCTATGTATAAATATTGTGTTAATTGTTTGAGATTTTAAAATTAATTAGTTTATGATATAAATAATATTGTTTTATATTCATCTTTTCAAAAGAAACCTTGGTATCAGAGTAATGCAGAGAAAATTTGCTAATTTTATTACTCAAATGTACCATTGTTATTTATTTACTCGAATCCCATGAAGCATATGGATTATTTAAAATGAATTACTCGATGTATTCACTTTTGAAAGGCGAACACTGAACTTAAAACATAACATTTGTGATTAAAGAACAAAAAAGATGAGATATTTAACGTTAAGTTTTAATTTCAACAGAATTTATAAATCAATATTAACTATATCTAATGAATTGAATTTAATAGTTATATTTTTTCAATATTTACTGAATGATTTGAAATTGTTGTATGATAATTTCGCATTAACAAAAGACACTATATATTTTTTTTTATTATGAGAATTTTTTTAGCTCAACTTAAGCAATGAAGCATATACTTTTATTTCCAACGTGATTATGTTTCAATTTTATAAAACTATGCGTTTGTTTTGATATAATTGATTTGCACACATCCAAAGTTAATGGATCGCAGAATATCATATTTGCAAAAATATTAGATAATAATGTTTAAATAAACACAAAAAGAGAGGAAGAAATATATTTTGCTATTGATATTGCCTATTTAAATGAAACCACAAAACTTATTAATTTGTTTACATTTATTAGAACGAGTAATAGAGACTATGAATACTGATAGTACTTTAAATCTATAATCACTTCTCACAATAATAAATGGTTCATTGTTGCAAGTAGAATTGAAAATGCATCCGTATGTTTGTTTAAGTGAATATATATTATATATATTTGCACTTGCTGTAATAAACAACTGTACTTCCAGTTTAACATTAACGGGTGAACTTTTTGTGAGTTACGTACCGAATGTCAAGTTGAGAACAATAGTGGATTTCTTCTTTATTCTTATTCTTATATTTATTTGATAGATCATGCATCTTGATATTGTACAAAATGTATTTCTGTTGTTTTAAACACCACTACTAATAAGAACTTGATTAAATCTTGACTATTACATAAAATGTAATATGTACAATGTCACATAATGTAGAAATCACACATTTTGAAAATTTGCTGTTTCGACTTGTCTGTAAATTATCAATAACGCTTATTAGTTTTCTTAACATATCTACATTTTTTGTAGAAAAAAATATTTAACAAAAATAACAATTTATATCCTCCAATACTTTCAAATATTTTAATTTGTTGTATAAAAATATTCAAATTATGCAAAAAAATATATACTACTGTGTACCTACTGGAAAACACTGAAGTGTTGATATTTATTTATTTTTCTTTCAGCATTTTATTTTGTTAGAAATCTAACTTTGCCAGGAAAGAAACTGTACCTACGTTTTACTGTAAGTACAGCAATGTTGGTAAATTGATGCTTTATACATTGCAAACCTATTTGAAATAGTCAAATAAATATACAATGCTAATAAATCTTTTGAGTAGTACAAACCTAACAAGTACAAACCAATGAAACCGTGGTAAATAGTGATTTATTTTATTTACACATTTTCGTTTCTGTCATTGTTACAAATAACTGTGTACATTGTAAATAGTGAATGGATGTGTCTGATGATAAGTGGAAAAGGAAAGACGATTGCATTAGATGTTTTGACTGGAGCTTTCATCTAGTAAACTACAATTTCAATATTCTGAATCCGAAACATCTATTGCAATGATCTTTATCTCAACATATACCATCCAGCATTGCCTAAGATAGTAGAAATATACAATTAAATGTCTGTTTAGAATTTAAAATATTTTTATGGAACTGATTATGAAGTATTTAATAATTTTGTGAACGTTAGACTAATATTAGAGGTATTTTGTGTGTAATTTACTAATCCTAGTATGTACATATTTGCAAGATACGTTTATGATGTTTTGCCTGTTCAATTACAACAGGGTTTTGCTCTTGTTCGAACAATAAAATAGTTGAAATGATGTTGTCTTATTTTTACATTCTATCTTTTGGTCTATCAAAGACAAATTTAAATGAACTTTAGATCTAGGCTTAGTGGTCTTCTCTAGTGAATAATTCTGTCACACTCAAGCCTCCAACACTCTCTGTAGCTGACTTTAGAACTACTTGCAACTCCGTTGACTATCAAAAGACCTGTTGTCATCTGTCTCTAAACCAACCACTGTGTGGTTTGAACAGTCGTGGCAGTTGACTGCCAGGCAGCACGTTCATTTGACATTTCTTCACTTGAAAACGTTTACTTACATTTTTGTCTTTGTCTTTAACATGCTCCATAAGTCAAGTAGGGCTAGTGCCCAGAGACAGATTTTTTTTCTAAATTTTTTTAGAACAATAATTCTTGGTATATAAAAATAAATCAAAACCGTTTGACAAAATCCATCTCAGGGGGCACTAGACGATATTGTCCTTTTTTTAAAAAGGGTCAAGTTGTAGGATTTAATCTTATTTTTAAATTAACATTGGCTTTATGAAAAAGTAACTTGCACAGTTGTTAAATGCTTTTCTATTCTTTCATCGAGATGTATATTATTTTTTATATTAAATCTAGAGAACATACACTATACATTTTAGAGAGTAATTGAGACTAGGACTAAAATCAGCTTTAATTTATCTGATTTTGCATAATGATTGCCAGTGGGATTGTTCAGTTGCTTAGGCTTTAAACTGCAAAGTGCAATGTCAAGGTTCAATTCCTCAAATGAGCTAAATTTTGGTACCTCACTCGTATAAAGTTCACATAGTCATGCAAGCCTATGTGAACTGTGAGTGAAATCAGAAAAATTAGCTTCTAAGTTGCGTTCATTGTTCACGAGATTGATATTGTTATTCTGCGATACCTTACTACGATACACCTTACTCATTCAGTATGTATTTGTTTTTCAATCGCTACTTCACTATACCAAATAATGGAAAACTAAGTAATTTGATCTATCCCATGACTTTGGTAACAACTGAATCAATGAGTTATGTAAACAGTCAATTTTTTTACCATGTTATGATCTGGACTGCTGAATTTTTTAGTATGAATAGGAGGGCTTTTCTAAGCCTGTCCGAAGAAAAATAATGCTTAAGTGGCATGCCAATAATTTCATTAGTGAGACCCATAATACCCCACCAAATTGGAAGTCGTGCCGTAACTGGATGGCTCAAAACAGACAAGCGATAGAATCACGGGCGGCAGTCGGGAGGATTAAATCACAACTCGGCAGTTGAGCGAAGAAAAAAACTATATATTACAAAATAATTTTGGCAGAAGGCCACAATATCAATTACACTCAAAATAAATAAATACAAACACAAAGCAAGAATTGCAAATTATACACAAAATAACATACCGAACACAAATTTGGTAAACGATACAAATACCAAAAATGACAGAACATATGTGCCTATCTGCAGAATAACTAGAAAGACAAAATTACAACCAAATTTAAAGGAATTAACATTGAAAATTTTAGAAAATATGAACAAAACCTATCAACCGGCAATTTAGCCCACATCCCATGATTCAACCGACGCCAAGGAGTCAGCCGGAATCCCTGGGCAACTCTCTATTGAAGAAAAGCAAAAACGTTATTAAATAATCCCCTTTTGGTGAACATTGAAATTAAAAAAAAAAAAAAAAAAAAATAGAAACAAAAAATAGGACGGTACCGTTTTATTAAAAACTTACACAACAATACAATTAACGAAATAAATAACACAAACAAAACTTAATCACTAGGCTTAAATAGAAAATCCCATAATTTAAACAGTAGAAACATCAAATTTTAAAGACGTACATAAATATTTTTACCAAAAGGGTGACTAGGTTTTCAAGAATAGAACAAAGTAACCAACTTACGTTAAGTTTCTCTTTCCAGCCACATATAATGATGTTAACAGGAAGGAGGCAAAATTAACCACAAAACCCAGGCAAACTGGTGAACCGAAGACCGGAACCACGGAACAGATCAAGGCTTGAGCCAACCAACGGCCACGAAAGTAACAAGTCGACAGCACAAGAGCGACAGCCAAGAGCCAGGCAGCTTGGCAAACCAAAATAAAGAGAAACCAACATGTACCCGTCAAAAGACCCGGTACATTAGTAAATTGAAATATGTATGCATTCTTTTCTTTGTGTTTACTTACAGTATTCAAATTCTGTGTGTGTGTGTGTGTATATATATAGGACTTAGTGCGGGTGGATTACTAAGTCTTATATTTGTGTTGCTATGCATTATACAGATTTCAAGTTATCCACAATCATAATACTACTGGGCGTTTTACAAATGTCATTTAAATGATTCTCATTATATAAAATAACATACTCATAGTACATATGTTTAACGAACCATGAAATTCATTAAACATTTGTTCGTTAAAAATTATTTTAAGTTATTTTAATCTACATTACTACATACACGTACAGTGATATTAAGCCACCCGCCCACACATACACGTACAGTGATATTGACCCACCCATACACCTACAGTGATATTGACCCAACCACCCACCCATACATATACAGTGATATTGACCCACCTGCCCACACATACACGTACAATGATATTGACCCACCCATCCAGCCATACACCTACAGTAATATTGACCCACCCGCCCATCCATAAACCTACAGTGATACTGACCCACCCGCCCATCCATAAACCTACAGTGATATTGTATATATATATACATACACAGGGTGTCCTTGAACTCTGAGGATATTTTTAGGTATTGATTGTGGGTCAAAAACAAGACATAATATCATATTTAAACATTCCAAATACCTGCACAGCCACCATTTTGTATTTTTTAAAATTATTTTTAATTTCTAAAACTATTTAACCTATAGAGGAAACATTTTGTATACACATTAATAAAACCATTTTCTTACTGAAATAAAAAAAATCAAAACTCTGTTTTAATTATTTTCAAAATGGTGGCACTTTGAAATGTTGTATCCTTAATAACTTTTGGAAGGTAAGGAATACAAAAAAATCACAATAATACCTTTTTTTCAAATTAAATTTGCAATCCTAGGTAAATTTGCAAAACTAAAATTGTTGTAAAATTTATTTGTGATGCAAAGCAGTTAGTAGACGTAAAACAAGTAATATTAAAAAAGCATTAGATTATAAATTGAAACTTTAAATTTATTTTCACATTACGAACTATGCTAAAAATGTTCATTAATAATTCCAACACTTTCAACAATTCTACGAACCTAGAATTTACAACAATTGAAAGTGCACTACTTAAGGTTGAAATTAATTTTTAATTTAATAACAACAAAAATCATCTGCAAATGTTTTCCCATTGCCTGCTAGGGGCATTTTTATTAAAATAATGTCACAATTCACTTTACTGTAATGTTTTGGATTTAAGTAATCAGAATAGTTCGCTGATGTATTGTTTTGGTTAATTCACGCGGCACGGCATCATGGCTGTTCACATTGACACGTAAATGATTAAATACAAAAATACTCAATTTCAATCATTTGTCATCCGATTTCATTCAACTTTACTTTTTAGGATTGCAAATTTAATTTGGAAAAAAATTTTATATTCTTGTGACTTTTTATTCCTTAACTTTCAAAAGTTATTAAGGATCAAAAATTTCAAAGTGCCGCCATTTTTAAAATAATTAAAGGTTTTTGATTTTTTTTTTATTTTCAGTAAGAAATTGTTTTTTTTTTTTTTTTTTTTGTAATGTGTATATAAAATTTTAACTAGGTTAAATAATTTTAAAAATAATAATTTGTAACAAATACAAACTGGTGGTACCGGAGGTGATTTGGAATGTTTAAATATTATTTTATGTCTTGTTTTTGACCCACAATCAATACCTAAAAATATCCTCAAGAGAGTTCAGGGACACCCTGTATATTAAAATAAATGTATGCAGTATTTAAGAGTATACCTGCTAATACAGAGTTTTGTTAGTTCCATTATTTGTGTGTTCACAGTGCGATAAAGTGTCATTTATGATTTATTTCTTTTCCGACAACACAGTTTTTTCTCATAAATCTTGAGTTTCTGTTTCACTTCCTCGTGTTTATTGTTGACGAAAGTATTTTTAACATTGATAACAATTTTACTGTATTTGTAAAGTAGTTTAAAAACATCATAATATACAAATCTTCAAATATTAACAAATATACATCAACAAATTTCTATCTCACAGTGAAATATCCATTATGTTAAGGAGTATTTATTATGTTCAACATTTTTGAAAAAAATAAAAAACTTCTTAGATCCATTTGCAGATCAACAATGATAAAAATGTTCCCATTTTACGAGTTCATGGCGCCATGTACATGCACTCTATACACACAAGTGTATTCAGTATTTCCTTGATTATTTGCAAATTGGAATTCAATTATTCTGAATTGTTCCTTCATAACCTGAAAGCAAAAGAAAGTGCCAAAATTAATTGTATTTAGAATGTGGTAAAGAAAACAAGAAAATCTGCTTGCATAATATTATTATTTATGGTTAAGTCAAACCGAAAGAACCATGATACACAGTATTCAATAATATAAACTACCGGAAGTAGAATATAGTTTACGCATTAAATTAAATTTATTTGTCATTTAAAGGAATTTAAATATCAAATGAAAAACAGATCTGTTTAAACGGGAGCAGCAGTAGCTAAGGGGTTATAGCCGATGCGATGGCTTGCCACGCAATCAGTACAGGTTTGATTTCCCATAAGACCATTTACAGTTTTTGCCCTGCCGCTCCCGTGGTTCGGGAGTCACATTAAGCCGTTGGTCCCTAGGTTAAGTGTTAGAGAGGGCTTCTTAGCCTTAACTTCGCCTGGTAAAATAAGAAAAACTTTAACTTTTATCTGTCCTTTAACCTTAGTAGTACTACAATTATATCTGTCAAAAACGCCAGGCTGTTTTTAGCCATTTTGCAAACATTTATCATAAAATTTATAAAAAATAGTAAAATTCAATAAACCTAGTTAATAGTTATGTTATATATCCCTACACTCACAATGAACATAAGCCAAAAGGTTGTGCATATAAAAATACGAGTGTATTTTTTGTTACTTTATTTTTTTATTTATAAAAATAAAAAAAGGGTGATGTATACCTGAAAATGTGTATAATATTTATAAACTCTAAGATAGCCAAGAGGCTTTGTTGGTGCGGCTAAATATCACCTGCGATATAGATGGCCCTGGGAGTAAGTAAGTAAGATAGCCAAAGTGTAGCAAATTTTATCTAGTTTTAGGAAATATATATACAATGATAGGTACATAAAAGTTTTTTACATAATCTGTATAAACCAGAAAATTCATTACTGTAGAAACCATTGTAAAATGCACTTCATGTAGCTATTTACATGTAACACCAATTGAGCATGGACAATTTGTTTTTCACCACACACATACAAACACTACACAAAACCGTTAATAATCGTCAAAACACATGATCAAATATGGATGAAACTAAAAAGACTAATAAAACGTAAATATACAGAGAAATATTACATTTACAAACAAACAAGTGGTTAGGCTTGGTTTGCTATCCACTTCAAAGATTTGTCTGTCTTCTTCATGATCATTAGCAAGAATACAGTCATCATAGCAACAATCAAAGTATACTACCAAATGGGCATATTTCTGTGATTGCATGGTGAATAAATCATAACGATACTGTTAACCTGCATTTAGTAACAAACCAACAGAAATACACAGGCCACTGCTAGAAGGGTTAAGATAAACTTAAATAACCCTTAAGTTTATTTAACTTTATTGATAACAGATTACTGGATAAGTTGCCTAGAGGAAGTCAACACATTTTTATTTTTAAATTTCTTACTTCTAAGTATCATTAATTGTTGTAACACTGATGCTGGTGTTACTGCCCAAGCAGGGTTTATCAGTAAATTTACACTGAACTTCTTTAAGTGCTTAAACAGTTAAGAGTGTATATACCTGGGAATCAATTTGAAACCTTTGTCTCCAGGGTCCTTTGTTGTTGTACTCAAAGCTTCCTAGCTGCACACCGTTTTCAAAATCATCCTCTGATCTGTGAGCCTGTCATAAACAATGAGAGCTGTCAGATACAAATGAAACTTGTGAGTAGCTTGAATGAGGAACACTCTTTTCAAAACAGTAAACAATAATGGAGTTAAGTAAACAGCAGTTCGGAATAGGTGCTCCAATATTGGATGTATCCTCTATATGTAGTGCACAGTGGTTGACGGGACATGTCCCACACTTTTGCCAGTGGGGTTATTAATAATGTTGACCTCAATACAAACCAGGAGTTGGGTATATTCTTACTCTATTAGACTGTTGGGCTGTCACTAAACTAGTTTTCATATTGTATAATCCATGAACTAAATGCTCAGCATAAAAACTGATTATGCAAAAAAAATGTATATTATGAGATGACAATTAACGATTCTTGACTTTGTGAAAACTGTGTATTTATGCAAAGTAAAAATTCGCTTGAATGGACATATCCAGTAGCTAGAATATAAAGCAATTCTACTATGATGAACACAGAAGGTTTAAGATCTAGCTCCATAAAAAGGGTTAAGATTCTAAACATTGACAGGTTTCTAAGAATAGTTTTGATATTTTGAATGTAAATTTTGTTAGAAGATCCTATTTTTGTCTCCAAACTGTACATTTACTATCATTTTTGCAGACTGTTTCCTTCTAACATATTTTCAATCATTACCTTGTGTGTATTTTCATCACTTATCACGAGATTTCAAGTAAAAAACTCTGATGCTAAAATTTGAGTTTTTAGTTAAAAGATTGAAAAACAGGAACAACATTCAGCTTAGACTTCAATGACAGAATTGGCAACATTTCCTGAATGATGAAGGACAATTAAATTTTGATCAGTAATTGGGTAGTCATAGGACTAATGTGCAAGACTATATTAAATACTCAAATGTCCGCTGGTTCAGCTAAGCTACGTGTAACTAGAACAACAATCGTTGGGTATTATGGTGAGGATGCGTAATAGACTGATGTCACAGTTTCAGCTGGCGAATCAGCTAGTTTGATTATTAACTACTGGTAACTAAATCTACCAATCACATAGAACTTGCTTATAGTTTAGTTTTCATCTAAACTATAAACAAGCTATTTACCACTGATCAGCTTGAATTAAAACCATAATATTAAAACAAGTATTTTTGTGTTTATTTGTTGTTAATAGTTCAACCAGTCGCCACTTCACCAGTTTGACGACATCATGCTAAATGCTAGTTATACCTTCAGTCTCATAATTACCGTGAGCCAAGCTACATTTAATCAGTTTTATGTCTAGAGTACACTCACCATGACTATGAACTGTTTGGGGGCTGAGGCGATGTTTCCCGATGGAGTGACAGTGGGAGGGATGTGGCTGAGGGACACCCCTGTCACTAGACATGGTCTGTGGAGTGCCAGCACTAACCGCCCTATCCGTCCTGAGAAGGCCCAACAGTCACCCACCTCTTGAATCAGTCCCTAGAAAGAAAAGACAAAAATATTCGTGTAAAATCATTGTAGTAAATTATTATTACTAACTTTAGTCATAGAATATCAGCACTTTTGATTCTCGTATTGAGATAATAGCCCTCTTCATTCATAATATGATACTTATAATCTTTGTCAATGTAAATAGCCAGAATTTGTTAGGATAACACAGGTATATTTCATTGATGTATTTAAATAAAAACTAGTATAATTTCTAGGTGAAAAATATTTTTTCAAACTAGAGATTTCGTAAATCCAAAGATTTAATATTCAAATGAATTCAAATTCCAGAAGTAACCAAACTTCACTTAGCTTTATAGAATACAGTGTGGTTGGTTGTATCTCAACTTCATAACCTTAAGGTTCTCAGTTCAATCACAACCAGAGCCATAACAAATTTTATAAAGCTCTGATAACCACAAACTGTTCATTTGTCATTGGGATATTAATTAATGATACTCTAAGAAATAGTCCAACAATGACTACATTGCTCATCTACACTTATCACATTCAAAATCCATATTCACCCATATCTTGACGATCCTAACGTAACCTTAGTCCTATAGAAATAAATATAAAAAAACACAACTCTACAAGAAAACGTTACGTAACACTTAGATTATATTTGATGAAAAATTTAGTTATTTTATATTGTTGTAATGTACTAGCCATTTTATTTGCAAGTAGTATTCTACAGCAGAAGGAACCTTCAAGCTTTTCTTGTATATTTTCTAATGTTAGCTTTTCTTATATACAATTTAACATAAATTTAATGAAATTTGCACTAAAGACATTATCAAATCTACAAATCCAGTACATGAGATACATATATTTAAACAGTTCGTAGGCAATATTTTCAATCATTGACAGTATAACTATTGACCATTAAATAGATTAAGAATTGTCTGAACTCAAATTGTACATTTCAGTATTAAAAGAAACTAAATTACAGAGATCAGACAAACTATTTTCAAGCCCTCTAATTTTCATATTATTTTACAAATATCAGAGGTTAAAGCCATGTTTATGGTTAAACATTCCTTTGGCTGTAAATACATTTAAATCCTGGTTTGAACATGATTTTAAGTTAAAAATGTCAAATCAGCCTTCACTGAACAAGATTAATACTAAATTAATGTGTCCGTCCAAAGTAATGTAAAAGAAGAATCATAAATATCTTAAGGTAATATTATCTTATTTTAATACATTATAGCATTGATTATAGAAACAAGCAGACTCCTTTAATATAGGTTTCGTGAAGCTGGTTTGCTTGTTCTATGAAATTAGTTCTTAAACTATCTTTACGTGTAGTGCCTGTGGTTTCCCCCTCTCTTCATCACACATTGAAGTAACTAAAAGCTGAACTAATAATATGCAAGACAGGTGTTCAAGTGTTTATTTGAAACCATTCACTGTTAGATAACAGCACAAGCAAATGCACTGCTTTGGTCTGTGTTTGATTTTATAGTCAATGATGATAGCTTGAACTCCATCCTACTTTGATGACGGTGTCCGGAGGGCGATACGGCAAGTATGTCTGCCAAGAGAAGAGCCCCATGAGTGTGAAGTATGTATGTGTTGAGAGGGTTGTTGTGTCAGGCGTGGCCAAAACAGAGCCCAGATTACCAGCACATGCCAAATCAGGCTCTTCAGTGAACAGTTCTGCAATAACACAAGAAAAGTTACAAAAAGAACAAGATTTAACATCAGTATTTTGATAACTGTTTGGACAATATATTGCCAAAATATTAAACAATATATTGCCAAAATATTAAACAATATATTCTGACTAGCCATATTCTATATAATTGTAATAAACAGAAGTTTATTAAAAAAAATTCAAACCAGTGTTGTAAGAACTTTGTACAGCAAGTGTTAAGACACTGGTCTTAACCCTTAGAGTGCCATTTATAAAATGCCTATCTGTCATTTAGTGCTAATTTATTGTAAAAAATCAAAATTAAATTTTTTAGTTGCTCTTTTTTTATATTGTCCTGTATAGGAAAATAAAAGATATGATAACATTTTGAAACTTTTATTAGCTTACTTTACCTTTTTTCCTTATATATGAATATGTAAATAAGCAAACGTTTACTTGAAAGTAAGCCTCAGACATAGATCACTTATTCAGTATGAATCAATACCAAATATTATTACTATTAATAAAATATGTATAATTGAGTACATTTACTTGTACATAAACTGATAAAACAGGGTCTGCATATAACACATATAACAAAACAATAAGTAAATGCATATAGCACTTGATTACGATGTATTTAGTAGCTTCCACAAAATAAAAATCGGCCGGATTATTTATATTGACACCTAAAACTAATAAATTACTAACATATATTAAACTAAAGTAATGATAAAACAACTAAATATACAGTTTCAAAGAGGTAAGGTGGCGGATAATGATAACCGCTCGGCTCGACAGTAGCTGTGTGTATATGTACTTGTGGCGTTGGGCGTCGCAGCGGAAATGTACACTGCCAGACAAAATCCAGTCTCGTAGTGATTGACAGGCCAAAGATCACGAGTTGCACAATGTGTCTCTCATGAGTCACCGCCCATAACCGAAACACACTACCGGATTAAATTAGAAACATTATTACGAAAATATCATTTTTGTAATCACTACGTGTATATGCGCTTACAGCGTATAGAGCAGTAAATACATGCGCGTATATGCGCTTACGGCGTGATAAGGGTTAATTTGTATTGAAATAAGAGAAACATACTTTCTCAGTACCCTAATGCTACTTTACCCTTTTATTTTTAGACTAAGTAGGTTGTTTTAATAACATTTATCATAAAGATTTTATTTTTATGTACACTTAGGTATTAAAAAAAAAAAAAAGAAACACACACGAAAAATAAAATTATATCAACCAACAAGAACAAAACTTCTGTTTTGCAACCAAACAAACAAAGTAGCTAAACCTCACTAACTAGACACAGGATAACTCTACAGTTTGGGTAACTCGAGATTAAGTTGTAAAGAGATTTCAACTTAAGGACAGCCAAAACTCGTTAGATATTTCAGATTTATCTGAAGTTACAATAACTATATACATGCTATTGTAACATCATAATAAATTTATGATTAAACTCAAATCTACTGAGTGTTCATTTAAAAAAATCCATTAAAATTCCAATGTTCTGGATAACTAGACAACTCTTGAACTAGACAACCTCTGGGTCCACAAAGTGTTAAGTAAGTGAGGGTTTACTGTAATAGACAATTTAACATAGTAGAATTTTGGTTGTGTTCATGAATCATGCAGTTCAAAAAATAAATCTGTTGATGTGACCACGTATTCGGTAATAATCACTTCACGTTTAATATAAAATTACTACCTAAAAGCCTAAATTTTCATCCTAAAAACACTAAACGTAAACTAAATAATTTATATAATCATGCAATATAAAATGTATATTCTTTATTAGAGTTCACAGCATTTTTATACACATCACATAAACTTTGGATACTTTTTTTAATTTAATTTATATGCAATTTAATCTGTTTACAGAACTTACACCTGATGGTTATAATGTTCAGGCCCATTCTACACTATGACAAATATCCTCAACCTTTAAGTGTCGGCACTGGTGGCGCAGTGCTGTAACCAGGCACGGATTTAAGGGGGGCGATCGCCCCCCCCAAACGGAAAAAAGCAAAAAATGTACCTACACGCTTAGAATAAAATGTTAATAAAATATTTGATTTACCGTCATGAAAATAACATTAGTAATTGTTACCGTCTTAATAATATTACAGTATATATAATATTCGGATGTGTAGTCTGAGTTTGTAGAAAGGAGAATTTCCGAGTCGTCGGTTGGTAATTGGTAGGCCTATATATTTTCGCCGGCAACAGTGGCAACACTCGTGTCTAGCGCTGACGTAGTGGCGAGACGCCGAGACTGATTGACAGACGACATTGATTTGATAGTTGAGTTATTATATTAATGTTTGTGTAATGAATGTGTTAAATGTAACTCTACACAGTTAACGTAAAGTGTACACTTAATTTCAATTTCCCCCCGCCCAGCCGCCTTGGCGCTGTCGCGCGGTACGGGTCTCCGACTATGTTCCAAGAAGCCGGAGCATGTGCCTCGCTTCAGTCGCCTGGTAGGTAGCTGTCGCGCGGTACGGGTCTCCGACCATATTCCAAGAAGCCGGAGCATGTGCCTCGCTTCAGTCGCCTGGTAGATAGCTGTCGCGCGGTACGGGTCTCCGACCATGTTCCAAGAAGCCGGAGCATGTGCGGGGGCCTGTGCCTCGCTTCAGTCGCCTGGTAGCTGCCGCGTGGGGCGGCCAGCAACAACAACCTACATATACATATTACAATAACCTAGCATGTCCAAACTATGTTTAAGTTGTTGCTCATTGAACTGTTTCCATAAAATTTTAACAATACAACATTCCAATGGAATCCATTTTATTATTTAATAATTGTGATATTAAATGTATTATACTTAAATGCTATTTCGAAGTTGTTTTAATTTATGCCAAACTTATTTTCGATTACAGAACTTAGGTATTCTTCTATATTTAAACCCTAAAAACACCCCCCAAACTGCTAAAAACAATACTTCTAGGACGTTAAAATAGCACAAATTTTCCGGGAGTGGACCCACGGACCCCCCGCCTTACTGGGGGGTATGGAATACCCCCAGACCCCCCGGCAGGTTCGCCCCCCCCAATTCACTGCTCTGGATCCGTGCCTGGCTGTAACCCAGCTACATTGGGGCAAAGTGTTTGGGAGATTGTAGGCGATAGGTTGGATGCTCGGTCCTCTTAATACCGACATGGCGTCCGCTTGATGGTTGCTATCGGCGTGGACACTACTAGAGAAGTCTGGGGTGTCCATGTTGGGTGGTAATCATTGTGCGGATGTTGTGTGGGGGAGATAACTGAGTATCAGGCTTGTCAATTAGCTGAAAATCAGACCAGCACTATGTGGTTTGGATTCCACGTAAACCTGTAGGTCCCTTAGTTGCCCTGGCTGTTGGGCTATTAATAAATTGCCCTTTCTGAGGAACAGTTGAACTCAGTTAGTAACCAGACTACACTCTTCTACACTCATATAACCATTCATATTCGCCTTAAGATACCAACAACGTTGTGTCGGCATCTCATATGTAAGAACTGTCAATTACTGACTTACTTAAACAAATTAACAACTACTGATTCCGACTTTATTAAGTGAATATGGAATATCATAAAACAGTTATTTTGGTAATAAGGGCTAGAGATTCTTTATGAATGTTTTAGTTTTATCAACAGTACTGAACTTTAATTTCTGAATTATTATTGTCAAATTATTTATAATAAAACACAACATTTATTGATCAATTTTTTCTGAGTGTGCCAGGGCACACTACGACTTTTTTGTCCCTAGGATCGCCGCTTCCCTCTCCTTAAAATAATGTGTATGTGTCTTTGTTTTGATAGTTCCCTTTGTCGGTATGTTCAATGGTTTGTATCAGCTGTTCAATTTCGTTGTTCCAGCCTCTTTCGCATATCTCGTCACTTTTGCTTCTTGGCTAGATCACCATGGTTTCCCACTATATTTGCTACAAGCTAAAAAAGTAAATTGCTGTAAAATTTTGTTTCTTGTATGAGTTTAAGTTACCTAAAATTATTGTTGGTTGCTTGTAATAAACTTGTTTTTTTCTTAAATTATAGTTTTTTCCGTTTAGCAATAACCATTATTTTTCCTTTTTCAGTTTTTTTTTTTTATTCTTCCCCTCTGAGTTGGTGTATTTTCTCGCACCCTTATTTGTGTTTAGTTTAGTGTAAGGGTGGGTTTCATGAGGATAACTGAATAAATATATATCGTAACTAATATCACATTACAGTAGGCATATCCGGAACCTCTGATAACCTGCCCGGTCAGCTCAGTGACAAAGAAAAGTAATATTAATACCAAGCCCTTGACCTTGGGAAAAGAGGGGTGGGGAGCGTAATGAGGAATTTCCCCACAGCAAACATCACCTACGCTATTTTTGAAAACATTGTCTTAGCGTGTCGGTAGATCAAACAGTTGCTATTAACTTTGTCGCCATTCTGTGTGTGTTAGTACAAGTTTTTCAAGTATACTGTATTTTATTTATTGTATGTTTTAATATAAAATCAAATTTATAATCTTTAGATTTTTTATTTATATTTCGTGACAAGAAAGTTCCTTAATCAAGAAATATGATACTAGCGGGCCAACAGTATTTTAATTTTGTTTAAATTTAAATGTTTGCTATTTTATAAAAGTATTTCTAAATATTTTCAAAAACTCTTACAGCTCAGAACTAAACAATTCATTAATTATGTAGCTCCCTCAAAGCAGAACCGTAATACCTGTGATGCATTTGCAACATGAAAACAATTATGATACAGTAATTCTATATACCGCTTCAATTATATTCATATTCGGCCTAACCTGGTGCCATATTAGGCCGGATATGATTGGAACTAGATTTTAAGATTGGAAACTACATAATCATCCTTAATTACTTTAACCTTACATTTTAATTTTGTTAAAAATAGATTAATATTACCTTCAAGTATGTCTCTTTTACGGTTGGTATCAACAGCGTTACTGACGCAGACAACTTCCTAAAACAAAAATTAATGTATAAAATTAAAAAATGAAAGTTAGCAACTAAAAGATATCAAGAACCCTACATTTAGAGTTTCTTGTTTAGAATTTAGAGATGTAAATTTAGTTAAATGTAGAATTTAGAGTTTCTAAATTCTTTATTTAGAGAATTTGTACGTCTGAATATGAATATTTAACGTAACTTACCATTAAATTGTACAAATGAATAAATTTTGTACATGTATTTGCACAATGTACCAATCTATGTTAAACAACAAACTGCTAGATAAGGTTAATAGCATTATATTAAGTTTGTTTACAGATTTAAGAGCTTAAATTATTGTTTGTTTGTTCAATTATGACTTTTTACCAACAATACCAATACAGTAATTTTATAACTACTGTACTGCAAATACAGGAGGTGTTGTAGCCAAAATACACACATGAAACAAACTTAATAAATCCAACAAATTTTAGCGTTGTATAATTTTATTAACAGTGTGTTTGCGCTTGTTTAACAGCCACAAGGTGGCTTCTGTGTCAGTCCAATTCCGTGTTAATCGGACTATGAAAGCACATAAAGTGTGCTGATGCAGTAAATTTGCTCAGCATTCATCCTCGTGTAAACCAACACTTTCCTCAAATTTCGACGCAGTGCTGTAACCCAGCCACTTGGCAGCACAGTGTTGTGGAGATTATGGGCGATAAGTACTATGCTCGGTCCTCTGAATATGCACAGCGTCCCTCAATGGTTGCCATCAACGTTGACACTGCTAGAAAAGTCTGGGGTGTCCATGTTAGGTGGTAGTCATTCCTGGATGTTATGTAGGGGAGAGAACTGAGTATGAGGCTTTAAATTAGCTGAAAATCATATCAATAGGAAGTTGTTTGGATTCCACGTAAAGCTGTAGGTCCCCTAGTTGTCCTGGCTACTGGGTTATTAATAAATGGCTGTTTCTAAAGAACACTCGACCTTAGTAACAATGACTACACTCATTCATCTACTCTCATCACACTCATTCCCCCATATGTCTATGATCGGCCTCTTAGTAATCTATATATAACATTTGTTCTGTTCGGTGAAATTAGTTCATGTTCAGTTTTCACAATTATCTTTTCATCTATCTTTCTACAGCACACACACTGTGGTGACTAAGCTGAACTGATAAAACACCAAACAGTTAACTTTAAAAAAACTACAAATACACTAACTCTTTTACAAAAATCATCTAGAACAGAACTTCACCCAACAAGAGTTGCGATATGATCGCCATTATGAACCGAAACATTGAAATAGAAATATTTTTGGCATTCTTTAAAGAGTGAAACGGCCGCCATAAAACTACATTTAATTGATCTTTTTTATATCAAAAAGATTAGTTACTGACTTTTGCGCTGGAAATTTCTTCTTTTATGATTCTCAATTCCTCAGTCATTTTCTGCATGTAGTTTTCCAGAAGTACATTCAGGCCAGTGGGAGTCATTCTGAAAACATTCAGTCTAATCAACAGGATCATATTACTCACAAGGAATAGTTAAATAACTATTTATTTCCAATAAATATGTATAACAAAATTACAATATACTTATTGGAAAATACTAAACCATCTTTAACCAGATACGGTGGTTTAGCAATAAATAAAAAATTCATAGCTTAGAGTCTACCTAAACAACAAAATAAATAACGGTTCAAGCCTGTGCAGCATCTTAACTAAAACAGTACGTACATTTCCTAAACCAATAAATAACAAACTAAAGAATAACACATTTAATTACCTTGTTAAATAAAAGGTAAAACCTATTTCAAAATAAATATGGATGTGACATGAAAAATTAAAAAAAAAACACATATAGAGAGCTACAGCACTCACTAAACAATAATTGAGCTAATATATTTTAACAAATTTCTGAAAAATAAAAAATAACAATACAAAAGATATGAAGAGTACTACGGTTACTCATAAAAATCTGACTTTTATTACTATTCATTATTCATCAACCCTTTGCACGCTACATAAAAAATTTGCAATTTCTTTTAAACGTGTCATAAATTTAAAAAAAATATTTTAAAAATGTTTAAAGTTCTATTTGGAATTTTGTTATAAGGCCAACAACTGTTAAGAAATCACAATCCAAACTGGCATTTTTAAATCAATATTTAATATACAGCAATTTGTAAAATTCCCATTGATGAACAATTATTCTGTTTATTTACTCATAAATCTATAAAAAAATTAAATTAGATTAAGCTAAAATATTTATGTAATCATAATAATTATTTACAAGTTTACTAATATAGATGACATACAAGCACTTACAAGTATCCCTAGAATGTTTTTTTTTGTGTGAAATAACTCAAAACACTCATCTGGGTGGTCCGAGAAATCCCGTAATACGCGCAGCGTAGCAGCACACAATGGCCGCTTGGTTGCCATGGCGACGGTGCGTGAAGGTCACGATGACAAAAAACGTTGTCATCCTTTCTGTTGTCTTCAAAATTACCTCAATAACCATTTACGTACACGTTAATATAGTTTTATCACTTAAATTTAAATATTTATCTCAAAGTATTCAAATGCGAGAAATACTGTAATACGCGTTTTACGTAAATATAACGTTGCGAGAAATCCCGTAATACGCGTGGAAAGGGTTAAGATTGTAGAGATATGGGCGAATAGGAGGGGCGTATGAGTGTAGGGGTTGTTCCAAACTAAGATCTACTGTTCCTTAGAAAAAGCTTTTTTTTAATAGCCTAATAGCCAGGGCAACTTAGGGACCTACAGCTTTACGTTGAATCCAAATCAAGTAGAATTGAACTGATTTTCACCTAACTGAAAAGTCAGATGCACAGGTCTCTTCCTAAACAACAACCAGACCCTAACTATCACCTTACATGACCACTCTAGACTTTTGTAGTACTGTAGTGTCCACGTCGACGGCAACCATTGAGAAGTTGATATTTAGAGAACTGAGTATAGGTCTATCACCTACAATCTCCATAACACTTTGTTCCCGAGTAGCTGGGATACAGCACTTTAACCACTAGACCACCAAGGCACAAGCGTTCGTGGTCCAAAACTGGTTCAAAACAGCTAAAGCTCTTTGTGGGAGAATTTTGTGCTAGGATTTTGTAATGTTTGGCTGTAGTTCTTATTTTGTCACTAGTGCTGCTCATTACGGGCAGTGCTCTCTAGTGAAAATGTTGTCTATCAAAAATGTTAACTGTTTGTTTGGTGCATTTATTCATTATTTAAATAAAAGGAATTTTATAGTATAACATTTAAAAATCACAAACTTACGTATAACTTGCTACCATTTCAGTTGATTGAAAAGCCACAATAGGAGATCCCAATTTGAAATAATGCTGTCCGATAGAGGCAATCGTTAATGCACCTGTAATAACAAATTGGATTCCTTGAAAAGTTAAAGAACTAAAACTTAAAACTTAAAAACATGAGTAAGAAATGTAAAACAAGTTTCATTTCAGTGAAGAACAGTAGTTATTTTCTGATAATGCAACCAAAAAAAAACCAACAGGTGAACAATTCATTTCTAGTAATTATTGAATGGTTTTTTAGCTGCTATTGCAGACATGATAACTCTACTTCCAAAATTATTTTTTGGACAGTCCATGACTGCTACATCATAAAAGGGTTGTATGTCAGCAAGTTTTACCATCTACTGCATATAAACATACAGTGGAACCTCTGTAATCCGTCACCCTCGGGGCCCAGTGCTTGCCGGATTAAAGAGATTTCTAGACTATTCGGTGTTTTTATAAAATAAGAGTGATTAATAAATCAACAAAAACAAAATTATTATTATTAGACAATACAATTATAAAATATTGTACATATAAAGTTACATATTCACATAGTATAAAGTTAAGTGAAGTTGTAAGTACTCTACATATATAGAGAATTAAATGTCAGTCACATAATATATTAATTTTAATAAACTGTAAATTTAACATTTTAAAATTCAGTATTAATCTATCAAATGGCAATTTAATATTTATTCTGCATGTAGGGAATATATTTAATCTATAAAAGTATATTATACATACACTTGTATGTTTATTAAGAATCTCATGTTTCACTTTACCCATTTCATTGCCTACTTTCTGTAGTTTTGAAAACATTTTAGAATTACATATATAATTACCAATAAAATTACATATATAAAATTACTTTTTAGATATTACCTGGGTACTGCCAAGTGAACCGTTAATAGTCAAAACTACCAATGGTTTCTAAACTAAAGGTTTCATTGTCAAGTTTTTTTAAAATTAAGCACAATTCCTCTTCATTACTTCTGAGGTGAATATTCGTTATTTTAACATACACAACAAATAAACAATTATATTTACATAAAATCATTAGTGATTAACAAACTGGCCAGCTCAAAGACGGTAAATTGTACATGTGTTATCGGAAAAAGTGTAGTCATAACTCATGTCTTGAGGCGATGTTGTGACATGATGTATAGCGTCCCCTTCCAATCATGTCATACTTATCAGGTCCTTTCTTTCCATTACACTTTCATCTAAAATAAATAAAAAATCTAAAAAGATAGGACCTGATAAGGATGACATGATTAGAAGGGGACGCTACGTAACACATCGCCACAAGGCATGAGTTATTACTACACTTTTGCCGATAACACATGTACATGTTTTTCAGTCCTTGATGATTTTATGTAAATATTATTGTTTGTTTGTTGGCTGTGTTAAAACAACGAATTTTCAACACAGGAGTAATTGAGCTTAATGTTTTAAAAACTTGACAATGAAACCTTGAGTTTCGAGACCATTGGTAGTTTCAACCAATAATGGATCTCTTGGCAGTATCCAGGTAATATTAAACCTTTTATTGGTAAATTAAGTCATTCAGTGATTATATCATCATGAAAGCAAATAATTACACAAATTAAAATATTACAGAATCTGTATTAGTATAATAACTCAAGTAGAATGATAATATTATTAATTAGTAACTTAATATACACTTAACAAAGTACCATTCAATGCACGTAATACATTACAAGAAAAGACTGTCGTCAAACAAAACAAAGAAAAATGGTGTGTCTTCATGGATAGAATAACAAGTGCAACCTAGGCTTTCCAAACATCCCCGATTTACGTCACATTTGTTCAGCAACCACTGATTGATTATAATAGGAGCTAACACACTATGTGCACGAATTGCGTTGCAATTTTGAAAACTTTTTTCAAATTTACAGTTGACGCAGACGATGATGGACTAAAGAGATTTTACTGTATATTTATTTTATAAGGGATATCCTAAAGTTCAACTGATCACCCACCTTGATATTGTTATAATTTTCAAATATTTAAAAATTTCAGATTTAGAAAAAATATATAGAAATAGTTTTTTTTATTCGTTTAGTCGTATTAAAATAGTTAAATTAGAGGATAGTACTTTCTACATAACTTATGGTTCTTGTAAAACAAGAAGTACATAATGGCCCGCTAGTGGAGGATGTACAACAAACCATATGCCTGAATGGCAAATCATATGAAGTCATATGAATTCTAAACCTTCCATAGAAGATAAAGAGGAACCCCTAACAATCACTGAATAAATACAATAATACTAAATAAATAATCAGTAAATTCGGAGAGATAAGACATGAACAAACTTAACTAAGATGACAAGTCCACTATGACTTTACAGTAGTAAACAAACACAGGAAAAACACATTTTTCACAAATTTCCAGTGTCAGTGAACTTGTCTTCTCAGGCAAGTTTGTTGATGTGCTATCAGTCCTGATATAGGTACTGATTCTTGGCCTAGTTCCTATTAACCTAACCTAAACAAACAATGGATAAATGCATATTCAAAACCAGGAAACTAAATACGAGGAGTGTTTTTAAAGTAAGTACCGTTTTGGAATCCCACCGTTGTAGAATTTTAAATAGTCATAAGTGACCTTCAATACAGTCCATCGGCGGCTGTGGCTTGCCAACAGATAGTAGTACCCAGCACGCATACAATGAATGCCGACCGATGCACTACAACTGCAGAATTCCAAAATGATACTTACTTTGAAAATATGCCTTGTAATTGATAATGCCTTGAAGTAATCTCTTTCAGTTTATAATCAAAAACTACTTACCCAAAAGACTTATTAGTACCATGAAACTCAGCTTGCTGATTTTTGAGGACTTGTTCCACTTGTTTGATTTCATATCTATTGAAAGACAAGAAAAATTAGAGAATTTAAAGAAGTTCTATATACTTCTAAATTAGAATAAGAATAATGAATAAAGTAATCAAATATTGTTATTTATTTAAAGATAATTATAACTCACATACCTCGGTCAATCTATCTACATGTGAAACTTAATAACGTGTTTCAGATTTAAAAATCCATTTTCAAGTCCTTGAAGATCAGCTGTTAGGCTCATATTTATTACGTTTAGCGAAATCGCACATAACAGTTCACAGTCACAAACATGCCAGCACAGACTGAAACTAGTCTTGTGGTCTCGCAATGAACCGGAACTTAGGGGTTTCACCGTGTTCGGCCTTTGGAACATGTCATAACGGTGACTGTGAAGACACCATTATTTTCCCTCAATTGTTAATAGGTCTTTTTTTAAGTCTTGGCAACCTAAAAATGAACACAGAAAACATAGGTTCTCACATATTCTCGAGGTTTGTGTAGTATCTATGATTCTCTGATAAATTGAGATTTCAGTGTTGGAGATTGAATCAAGCAAATTTTAGTTATAAAGTAGGGCATGAGCAGACATAGGATTTTCAGGATTTTGAATTTTGCAATCATGTCTAAGGCCAAGTTAATAAAGTTGGTTATTCATGTGTTTATGAAGTTTCCCTTTAAAAACCAATATACAAGGCATTGGCATTATATAAGGTAAATTAAGTTGGAGAAGGTACAGGTGTGGTTTTTAGGTAAGAAGATAGTGTCTTTTGGGGCTTTAGTAAACTTATAAAGGCCTAATAGCTAATTTAGAAGGACCAGAAGATGGATTTTAAATCTGAAACATCGTCAATTTTACATGTGGATAGATGATTCATGTACGTAAGTTATGGTTGATGGTCTGTCCAGAGATAAAATGATTTGAATCTACAGATGGTTATTTTCACTACAAAAATCTCTAAGAATCTAATCTAAGAAACAACCATCTTGTTCAAACACCATCCTTTATTTTATGTAATATCTAGGGAAAATGTACCTATAGTGCAAGTATAATATAACCATAGTATAGATAAAAATTTCAAGAGATGTTCCATTTAAATTATTTAGCTTTACACATTACTTCTAATTTATTCCATTAGGATATCTATAAATGCTTCAAAATGTGCCTATAATTTTTTAACCAAATATAAATGTTTCTGATACATAAAATGCAATAAAAATATTAAAGGAATTAATTAAACCATCATTATAATTAGAAATTTTAGCCCCAGACATATGATCAATATTTACTTACGTGTTTTGGATCTTTTCCGTTATACGTATACCACTATTTAATGTCGAATTATATGCTTTTTCATTATAAGTATTATATTTATATAAGTAAGTTACCTTATTATGTTGATGAAGGTGGCCAATACTCAGCGATATTACGCAGTATTTCCTCAAACAAGTCCTTTCCTGCGTGTCGCCGCCGCCACATGAACTCGCACAGGTAAGAATCTAACAACGTGCGTCTGGTCCCGCACTGGTTTTTATTTCGTTGTTTAGCCAGACGCCAAGTACTCTCAATTGTTTGTGTGTGAGCACCACTTTCGGGATCAACAAAATTATACATATGGTTCACCGTATAATGTTCATAGCCTAACCTGTAAATGCCACTCGTCAGATATAATTGTTGTCCCCGGCCTAATGTATTCCTTAATTATGGGCAACAGTTGAGCAGCGGAACGTTCAGGAACGGCAACTAAAAAACACTCACGACTTTCACGACAAACTCCTCCAAATACCCATTGTTGTGGAAGTACACGACCAACATTATTTTTACGACGCAAAAATAAACTTTCATCAATTTCCACAGTTGTGTTAGGTCCTCCAATTTGAATAGGATTGCGTAACAAATTGTCGGCACATATTTCACGCATATAGTTACACCAATCTACAGTTGTGTTATGATTGATTTCTAGTTCGTGCTCACAAAATTCAATTGTTGTTAATTTCCTGGACCAACAATAGATAAAAAGTAACATCTTTCGAAATGGCAGTTTCGAACCTGTTAAATAAGTGTCAACTCGAATAGATTTGTACTCACGGCACTCACGTTTAGAACATACCCATTTACACGAATTCACGTTAAGGACCATGTCGTGTCCACGCACACATTTCCGAGGATTATGCAAAACAGATTTACCTTGGAAAAAATGTATCGCATCTTCTTCAGTTTTGTATAGATCGGCCAATCGAAGAAAGTTCATTATGTCTCGCAAACAAACTGACGACTGCCAGATTACAGATAAGAAAACCGCTTTACAGATAAGAAAGCCGGTTCTAAAGGTTGAAAATGAGGAAAACATGTTTTAAATCAATAAATTGAATACCGTGTTCCGTTATTTATACCAAACAATGGTTAAAATGTATTATTCAATATATTTAAATAGTGGTATACATATAACGGAAAAGATCCCGTGTTTTAGTCAATCTGTCCACTAGATAACTTGACTACGCGTTTTAAGAAAAAAAAAAAATTATAATAATAACTGAATGAAACACGTAGTAAGTTAAACTATCATTATAATAAATAAAATATTACTTTTTAGGTTAAATTTGATAAAAATGAATTAAAATAATTGAACACTGCATATTTAGATAATATGGATTGCAAAACATAGTGACTCAGCAAATAGTCAAGTTTTTACTCCAACCCAACACTTTTTTAGATCAGTTAACGGTCAATTAATGTGAAGTGCAGGAGCAATCAAACGTCGTGTGTGTCAGTTTGTGTGAAGCTGACACACGTCAAAATTAGGGTTGTGGAGGTTGCATACTTCAGAATGAATATCAATGATTGAATGAGTGAATATGTGTGATGACAAGAATGGAGGGGAGAGAGGAAGTAGAGCTGACACTAGGAGAGGAAGGGTTGAAGAAGGTAGATGGCTTCAAATAACTTGGAAATGTGACTAAGGAGGTTGGATAAGGAGAAAAATGAGAGAGAAAGAGAAGATGGAACATTCTTCAGGATAACCGAAGGGCTGCTGAGACATAGAAAAGTGTCGCTAAGATGCAAAAAAGTACTGCACAAGACCTATTCTGTACCGATATTAACATATGGATCAGAGACATAAAAAATGGGAAGGGAGGACAAAAGTAAGGTACAAGCTTGTGAAATGGGGAGCAGTGTGAGAGTGGGTGGAAGGGACTGGATAAGAAATGAGATCATTAGAGAAAAAGTGGGATTGAGTGAAATAGACTACGATGGTTTGGGCATCTCAAGAGGATATGGGAGCACAGATTGCCATGACAGAAGATTGGAGGAACGTAGACCAAGACAAGGACTTAAGGATAGATGGATTAGGGGAGTGAGAGAAGGAGTGGAACAAAGAGGTGAAGATTGGACTCGAGTAATGGAAGAAAGATGATAGGAAGTGAGGTGATGGTGGGCGAGGACTCTTTGCAAAGCAGGCCCAATGAAAGAATTGCGAATGAGTAAGTAGGTAATAGTAAATACTAACTGAACCCGGCGGACGTTGTCTCACCTTTTAATTTTTCATTGACATACCAAAATAAAGCAATAAAAAGAATTATAGAAAAAACCATTATTTATTAAATGAGTGCAAGAGGGTAAACAACATTTTTGGTCTTCTTATTTGATATTATTTTATATATTCTGATCAAGTAAAAGTAGTGTGTGCTACACTCTCAAGGTGAAATGTAGAACTACAATAAATCAAAACATATATAGTACTGTTGTTGTGAGAACTTCAATCTGCTTATGGCATGTGAAACTACATTAAACCACACAGTCATATGTTTTTTGTAAACAATTCAGATTCTCCATTTCAATAACATGGGATCTTTAGGAGCCCGTGGGGCGGGACCCTGTGGACGGATCTGCATCAAACTTCACAGAAACCATCTCGGGAGTATACGGGACAACATCCTAAAGTTTCATGGCGATCGGTTGGATGGTTTGGCAGCGCATAAACTTCAAACATATACATATATACACAAACATCCTCTTTTATAAATATAGATTCACTGAAACTTTTTGACGGTAACAAGTTGAATCATTTTAACATGTGTTTGACTTTCATAAATATTGTGAACCAGTAGCATTAGTCTCATGAAACCTATTTTTCATTCTAATTCAGATTTAAGTTTAGAAACAAACTGTTAAGCGTACAACTCAACTGCTAGATGGTGGTACTGATGTTTGTCATCAAGTACAAGCCTTGCTCTAATTTTCTTTTTAAAATATTCCCAATAAACAAAAAAATGAGAGGAAGATACTAATTAAAATAGAACACACCTTCCAAAAGCTTGTTCTTCACTTCATTTTCACATGAAACATTATAATGTTGTATTTCTTCTGGAGTTTTATGAAGTTCTTTAGACTCATTCAGAGTTGTTGAGCTGGCTTCTAAAACATCAGAAGTTAAATGAGTAAAATTTAATAAACTAAATCCAAACTGTTTCAGAGTACTCATTGAAGTAATTATAATAATGTATTCACTAGTATAATTACTTGGATAGTTTAAACTGTATTGTTTTACACTACTTCAGGTTTTTTTTTAAATATATCTAAGCTTTCAATATTAAAGTTCCACTAATGATTTTGGTGGAAGAATTTTTAATAAATCAGTGTAGTCCAAGGTCATTAATGCTAGATGGATGCTACAATGGTTGCATGTTTTCCTGTTGCAGTTTATAGGTTAGGAGTTTTTATGCATAAAAAAATTCGTAAACACATAATCTTGAACAGGATATACCTTCCCCGTCCAACCTAGGAGCGCCACTGGCCGAGTGATCTGACTTGAAACCTAAGTAGAGATAGTGCAGGTTCGAATCTAGGCAATGACTGTTAGTTTTTATCAGTAATATTCACCTTACACTGTTCTGCGTTTCGCCCTTACTCTGTTTGATAAGTTGCTGCACAGATCATTAGGCCATAGGGAATGGGTAGAGTAATGTTAAAAAGGATATCGGCCTCTCCTTAAAAAAAACTCTCACAGTGGAGTGGTATCCTCAAATGAAAAACAGTGAATGCCAAACAGATTGTTTTATGAGCAATATGTACTGTTGTAATATTTATTTATAAGACACCGATCGTCAAGATAAGGGCAAATATGGATTTTGAATGAGTGTGATGAGTGTAGATGAGCGAATGTTATCATTAGCCTGACAGTTTTCTTTTTGTCACTGTTTACACAATTTATTGAATTATGTTTTCTAGTTGTCAGCACCTGTGGTTTGCTATGGGGTTTTCTTGAAACTATAATTGTGTGTCAGGTAGTGCAGTGTGTTTGAATTTGTTTTTATATTTCTATACACCTGATGGACAGATTATAAAATTATCGACCATTTACTTGAACATGCACTAAAGCAGGGGCGGTTTGGCCAGGTTAGCGATTGCCGAGGGCCTTGGGTTACAGGGGACCCCAACTGACTTTCTGAAATTTAGAATAATTTTTTTCTTAGAACAAAAAACATATGGTTTCTTAATGAGCAACGTATTGTAATATGGCAAAAATATTTGTCATTTCTGTTAATTCACATTGAAGGAAAGATTTAATGAAATCAAAAGGATTGAAACCTTCCCTGGAAATGTGCTTCAAGTGTCAAAAAATTATTGTATGATTGATAAAATTAAGTTACTAGTTCAGTTCAAATAGTTTGCAGACCAATAGAAAAGTCTTGTAAACGTCGAAGGTTCATGTGAAAGAGAGAGGGGGATGTACAGTTCAAAAAAGTCACAGTGTAAAGTTAGACCTAGAGTTGGAAGAAGCCTGGTTATAGGAAGAATCCGGTAAATTAGATTGTAATGACAACGGATAAATGCTTTATTTGTTTGGGATGTGCACTGTCTGTTATTTTTTATCTGTCTCAGTCTGATTTATTCCTCAATTTTTATATTGTTTACAAGTTTGTGTGGACTATACCGTGTACAGAGGTGACATCCGGAACAGCGACATAGCAAATTTATTTATTTATTTTTTCATGTAAGTAATAGTTTTTGTTTTCTTCTTTGTTTTATGTTCTTTCATGCTTTATGCTTAATTTGTTTAGTTTTAATTATCTTAAAACTCTGATTTTTTAAAATTGTTGTTTAACTTATAAATAATGTGCTCAGCAGCAGTGAATACATAAGAACTCTTTAGATATACTCATTTTAGTTATGTATTAATTTTTCTTTATGAGGTTAAGTGTAAGAGAGGACCTAATGGTCCTAACTTTGTCTCACAAAATAAAACGTTTTCCATTTCATTTCATAGCATTTTCAAAGCAGAAAATCGTAAAAACTCGATTTATTTATTTATTTCAACGGTTTCACCATTTTACATATATGATTTTAAAAAATAGAACATTACAAGATCACGTTATTGCGTAACAACAATAAAGCAAGCTTAAACATCAAGTTATAAAAAGACAAATTTACAGAGTATATAAGTAACAGTTTAATAAACTATTTACAAAAAATGCATCATGAATTGTGCAATCAGTAGGCTGTAGATAACTGCAATAATCTAGCAATTTGTTTCTTGAAACACTCAGTAGAGCCACAGAAGAAGTCCATTATGTTTGCATTTTTACTAATAACAGATCTTAGCAACCTGGAAACGCCCGTATGTAGGCATATACTTCCGTTGAAAGATGGCTCTGTAACGGATGCCACGAGTAATAGAAAAATCAATACTGTTCAAGAGATCTGGGCAGTCCAGTAGTCCGTTGACTAGTTTGAAAAGAAAAACTACGTCAACGGATTGAGGTAAACTTTGAGAACTAACACAAACCATTCGCTCATTTACACTCATCACACTCATTCGAAATACATATTCGCCCATATCTTGACAATCGGCGTCTTATGAATAAATAAATAAATAAACACACACACACGCATGCACGCGCGCACACACACACACACACACACGCACATCCGCCCACCTGTACGTACAGTGGTATTGACCCGCCCACCCTCACATACACGTACAGTGGTATTGACCATACACATACAGTGGTATTGACCCACCCGCCCATCCTTAGACGTACAGAGAGAGACGTATTTCAACATTTAAACAAGAATACAATTATCAATTAAGTTGCTAGGACCAGCACAGAACTAACCAGTAGGCTCATAATCTAATTTTACTTTTGTATTATCAATAATTGTCGGTTTAAAACAGCATATTTAATTGTAAGAATTCAATTTTGTTTTATTGAACTGTTTCAGACTAAAAATGCATTTCATCTTTCACCTAGCCACCTTTATAAGTATTTTTTCCAACTAGCTACATTATTTGTTGTACTGATTATTCATGATGAGTAAAGTAGTACAAAATATCATTATTAGGCATGAAATTGTGTACGTCAATTAGTATTTTTCGTGTCACGCAAGGGGCTCCATATTTGGTTTTGACCGAGGGCCTTGCACGGAGCCAGACCACCCCTGCACTAAAGTAAAGCAAAAGAGCACCAAGACAGAAAATATTATATTTACTGAAGCAATCAAACATTTATTTAATGATTTACAATTTTGCTATTTTTCTTCGTGTTACATATTTACATTGTTAAAAAATAACCTCTTATGTCAAAGAGTAACATAATAAGCTCTCTCAATCATGCTGAATGGTAACAAAGGCTCTGATTGACCGGCCTCGGGATATTTATTATCTACCTTATTTTAGCTCTTGAGAAAAAATATGTTAAAATCCTTTCCTAGTATGCATGTAGAGTTTACATATTTGTGTCAAGTTTAGTGGTCCAAAGCCTTATATTTTTTGAAGAATTGTGATTAGTTAATCAATGGTATTTAGCTTTTATATCTATATCCATAAAAGGTAAAGCCCTGGCTGAATCACTGATCACTAATTCTCTAACTTCCCGTGTAAGTAGGAAGCGGAAATGTTGTACAGTTTCTTTAGGTCTTAAATAGGACAACTAAAGTATTTTCATCATGATAAAATACTCCTAAAGGGTAGAAACCGCTCTTAAAAGAGTGTTCAATAAGGATAACATTGGGTTGATTTTAGAAAATTAACAACAGCTGTTTTGTAAATAAATGAACATGTTTATTTTGTATGTTTGACTTTATTCTAATGAACATTAAGAGTTTAATCTTCAGCTGTTCAACAAAAAAAAAAAATGAAATGAACTCGTTTTAAATAGGCTAAGTAATACCATTGGGTATTTATACTAATAAATAGATAGCAAGTCAAGTAGTGTGAATGAGATACTGTAAACATATTAAATATTGTGATTTTACGTTATACAGTTACTCTACTATTATTTGTAGTCAAAAGTCACATGCAGAAGTCGAAGGCCGAGGTGTATCGAGAGCAGTGAATGTCGGGGTTGGCATGCAAAGTGTGCATAAGTGTCCCCTAGTTTGCATATAAATAAACATTTTTTATCCAAACAAACTATTTAATGATTTTTATATTATGAATGATTGTGAAACAATTTTGTGTTAGTTAGATAAAATGTTTACACTGACTTAAAAAAATACCTCCAAACATACAAAAATATACACAAAAATATAAATATTTTAACTGTTCCACTAATTAATTGGTACACTTTAACTTTAATGTTAATGACCTTTACTACAGAGAACAAAGAAACAGAGGTCGCTTTCTTATGGACAAAGCGGCACCTCTGTGGTAGTTAGAAATAGATACCACTAATGCACATCTATATACATACATAGCAATAATTATTACATTTATCTTTCAGGATTCAGTTTTGACTATAAATAATAATAATAATACTTTATTGACATCATTTGATGTATAAAATTGTATAGAATGTAAAATATATATAATAATATAAAATATATTAGTGTGTAACAAATTATAGTACTGCAGGAATTTTCTTCATTAGTTCAAAGAATTCTTCAATTGTATATAAACAATTTTCTTTTAACATTTTTCTTAACCTTATTTTGAAATTTGTATAACATAACTTGTGTAGAAACTGACAAAGAGTTGTATATTTATGTAGATGAAGTTCACCTGTAATTTGCGATATTTATATTGTTTAATTTCCAATTTATTATTATTTCTGGTCTCATGGGAACGCACATTGAAGTTTTTTTTTAATAATATTGAATATTTTTTTATGTTGAGAAGTGATTTGTAAACTATAAGGGATGGAAGTGACATAATATTTAATTTTATAAATAATGGCCTAAAATGAGTAGTCTGCGTTACTCCACAGATTAATCTTAATGCTTTTTTTTTAATAATAAATAATTTCTTAATGTTCGAAGATTGGCCCCCCAATAAATGTGTACCATAGCACAATTGACTATGAATGTAGGCATAGTAAACTAGAATCAAAACATCATCAGTTACATTGTTCTTTAGTCTCTTTAAACAATAAATTCCTTTGTTAATGTTTTTCATAATATTGTTAGTATGATTCTGCCAATCTAAATTATTACTATCCAGTATAAATCCTAGAAATTTCAATGGTTTCATATATAATAATATTTTTTTATTTGAAACATTTATTTCTATATTTTGAATTTTGTTTATGTTGAGTCAAAGTTTATTAGCAATGCACCACTGTATTACTTTATTTGTTATTGAAGAAAGTGTTTCTATTACATCTTCACAAGTGTTTCCACTGATATTCAATCCCAAATCATCAGCATACAAAAAAATTCAATATTTTCAGATATCAAATGTTCAACAATATCATTTATATATATATATATGTATATATATATATATATATATATATATATATATATATTTTTTTTTTAAAGTAAAATACCTAAAGGAGAGCCTTGTGGAATTCCAAATTTAACTTCTTTGGGAAGGGAGTAATTATTATTTAATTCCACTTTTGTGTTCTATTTGTTAAAAAGACTCCATTAATTTCACTGATGATTTATCAAATACATAATAACTTAATTTAGATAGTAAAATATTAAATGAAACTGTGTCAAAAGCCTTAGTCAGGTCAAAAGACCTGAAGCAAATTAATTTTCAATTTTATGGGTTGTTTCTTTTACAAGAGCAGAAACTGTGTCAATTGTAGAGTGATCTTTTCTAAATCCAAATTGTCTATTAGAAAAAAGTTGTTGATTTTCAAAATAATCTGTAATTTGTCTACATATTAATAGTTCAAATACTTTCGAAAAACCTGGTACAATAGAAATTGGTCTATAATTGGTGAATTCAAATTTACCACCTTTCTGTATTGGTATTACTTTAATTAAAATGAATAAATTCGGAAAAATATTCTGATCAATACAATTATTAAAAAGACATATTAATACTTCACATAATTCAATTGAAGCTGATTTAATTATCGTCGTATTTATCCCAAACATACCCAAACAAGAACTTGATTTCAGTTTTTTTAGACATTCAAATACTTCTTCGACTTTAAAATGTTCAAATTAAAAATGACTATTGGGTTTTTACATTTTTGGATATGTATCATGATTATTGTTGATGTCATCAGGAATATAGTTTAATAATTTTTCAATGTTTTTTTATAAAATGTTCATTAAAACCATTAATAGATAAGTTTGAAGGTATCAAAATTGTATCTGTATCTATTCCCTGGCTTTCCCTGTTTCTGTCAATGGCTAGCCATTGACTTGGACACTACTAGACAAGTCTTGGGTGTCCGTGTTGGGTGGTAGTTGGGGTCCAGATGTTGTGTAGGGAAGAGAACAGGCTTGTCAGTTAGTTAAAAACAGACCAATAATATGGTTCAGATCCCACATAATGCTATAGATTCCTTAGTTTCCCTGGCTATTGGGCTATTAATAAATGACTCAATCCAAGGAACAGTTGACTAAGTTAGTATTGTATTGTTTTGGCACACAAGACCAAGACTTTCTTTCCATTTCTCCTGTTTACAAAGGAGTGTTTACATTTTAAACCCGTTCATTTACACCCATCAAACTCATCCACCCCTCGTATTTTCCCATATCTCTACAATCGGCGTCTAATAATGAAAATAATATGTATTCAAAATCTGCTTGAAATATTCACATAAGATGAGTTCCTCAGTATTAAAAAACTTAGAAAACAATCTAGTGCAGCTAATAAAATATAACAACTTACTTACAAAACTTGGTTGAATCTTACCTTTTTTGAAACTGCTTTGTGAAAGTGTTGATTTCCACAAACAGCCATTATTGTATTGTTTCGGCAAACAAGACCAAGACTTTCTTTCCACTTGTCCTGTTTACAAAGGAGTGTTTACATTTTACACGAAATACACGATTGAAGTAAACAGGAAAAAATAATGAGAAAATATAT